>BPTQ01000009.1:357121479-357232469 GCA_019973895.1 Chrysanthemum seticuspe
GACTTCATAACACCCCTTTAAATTGCTAATTTGCTATGTAAGCAGAGTTGTAAGCTTTGAATGGGTACAAGTTTATCTTTCTTGGGTGTCCCGATTGGCTCAAACATATATGTATACTACTTATAATGCACGAAAACATCTCACTCTTAATTTTAAAACGTACAAGAAATTAAGCATGGTTTATAACACTTTAATGCACCAAATTTTCAGAATTACAACAAAGTAAGCATATTGTACAACAAAATAAAGCGTCGTGTCATTTTAAGACCAAAATTTTATCAAACAACATTAATGCTATTAAAAACACCCTTCACCAAAAATTACAACCATTTAAGCATAATGTACAATATCTGCAACCAATTTTCAGATTTACAACAAAATAAGCATGATGTAATTTTCAGACTTACAAAATTAATGCTATTAAAGTGTTCAATGTTATTAATGACTATAATGACTACTACTTACAAGAATAGAAACATAGTGTACAACACTTTAATACACATAATTTTCAGACGTACAAGACAAGAAGCATAGTGTACAACAAAACACCACATTAATGTTATTTAATGTAGTCAATTATTTAACTGGTCAATAAATACAATTAATACAGTTATTAAAACACCCCTTACATAAGAAATACAAATTATCAAGCATATTGTACAAGAAATTATCAAGCATACAAATTATCAAGCATATTGTACGAGAAATTAAGCATGATGTAATTATCAAGCATATTGTACAACCAAATTAAACATAATTCCTGCATTAAATTTCACTACTACAAATAATAAAGCACATTATACAAATATTCAAGCCCGAAAATGGGCTTAAGCCCGAACGAGCGCGGACCAAACGGGCTTGAGCCCGAGCAGACACGGGCCAACGGGTTCGAGGCCGAACGGGCACGGGCTATACGAAAATCTTGATATCCGTAAATTTATTGTTAAATAGAAAATAATAAACTAAAATAAATTATTCATCGAAAAATTTTATTTCAGGGTACCCGCCGCTGCAACGAGCGGGTACCCTGCTAGTTAGATATTGAAATGTAAAGGCAGTGAGCTTTAAGGCGACACAACTTAAACTTTGAACTGAAAGTTTATTAAAATAAACAAATTGCTAAAAGATGAAATATTATACACAACCATGCAATAAGTACAAAAAGAACTACTCTTTCGCATATTAAGCAATGCAGCTAACAGATGCATTGTTAACATTTTGTTAGACAAATTGTTTAACAAATACCAAGCTAAGAATTTTAAGGTGGCTTTTGGTTCATTAATTTGAAATTCCATAATTTCATATTTCGGAAAATTTCCATTCTTGATAATTTATAATTTTGGAATTTAATATACCTACACCTATTTGGTGACAAAAATTTATAGTATTTTGAAATATGTTCTAATATTTGTTATTGCAATTTTTTTAGTAAGTGGTCAAAATAATAATAATAATAATAATAATAATAACAATAATAATAACAAATAACTATGCCAAAACAACATAAACAAAAAGGAAAAAAAAGTAAATACATTATTTTAGTCATTTAAAAAAATTGTTTCTTAGTAAATTGAAATTCTCCACTTGTTGAAGGCATTCTACTTAGGTTAATGTTGCCAATTTATTGAATTATAATATCCTTCATTTGACATATCAAATACGCTATTTCAAATAATTTAAAATGCAAATGCCATTGATGTGCTCCGGTTGGTGCAAGTTTTAAAAAATTTATAATCACGAATTAACCGTATAACCTTTTAACACATACGAGCAAGTATACTCGTCCGCAATAGTAACGTTTTGGTAAGTCGAGATCGTCCCAAGGGATTTTTGTCTTGAAATAGATTTTATTAAAAAGTTTCTAACAAGAAAGCTTGTCAAGGCTCTCTCGAATAAGTGTTCTAGTGAAAATACGAATCAAGAATAAAAATATATACTTGTGTGAAGTTTCATAATCAACCATAGATAATGTTCATAAAGGTTTGGTGTATACTCTTATTATGATGCACAAATCATAAGCAAATGATTCCCCAACCATGGTATTTGTTTGTAAAAATCATTCTAAGAACAAAAACATTTAGGTAATCCTTTCGGTCCTTATCCCAATGATTATCCTATAAAAAATTCCATTTGTTTGCAACATGCTCTCATTAAATTTGTTCTTACGAATCTTTCGACCCTTCGTGATGAAAACTCTCCTAGTCTTGTTTTAATAAGCAAAACATGGTGGATGTCAATCACCATATCCCCATACTAGTTTGTCACAACACTTTTTGGAATAAAACACAAGAGAAATCCTTTCGGTCCTTTTTCTTAAAACATGTTTTATTGACAAATCAATCCAAGACTAGTATTTTTCCAACAAACTCATTTAAACAAGATCATATATACATGCATCACATTTTGAGAACATTATTATGATTAATCACATTCCAACACACAAGTATAACACAAACTACTCCATGAAAACAATCATATCTAAACACAAGTCATAACAAGGTAATTCAAACAATTCAAGAGAATAGATTTCCATAACAAAGTTCATAGAATACCTAATCTTTTGTGATTACAAGAATTAGAAATCGTGGAATGTAGCAACCACGCGCCTCCAATCACCTAGGATCACCGCACAACTCCAAACTACCGAAACAATGGACAAGAATGGTTCCTTCCTTGCTTCTGGACGTTTTCCAGTAACTACTAAGCTTTTGGGTTGAAATAAATGGGTAAGTATGAGTTTTGGTGTAAACTAATACTCTATTTGTTGTGTCACACTTAGTATACAAGTACTAGGTCCTTTAAATAGCCAAAGCACTTGCTTAACTGCCCAAAAAACGTTCTCTCCAAGTTAATATCAAGAAATGATCGGACTCTAATGATTATGGGGAGTTAAGACAACAATAAATGCGAATTGTGTAACTGCAGTGCCAGAAACCGGATCGGTTTCTATGTCGACCGAATCGGTCACAGCTTTGACCATTAGCCCAGCCGGATCCGGTTGCGGGTTGCGACCGAACGGCTGGGTTTTGCTCCTTTTGACTTTTTGCTGACTTTTCCCTTTACGCTTCGTTCTTTGCTTACGTTAATGATTTCCAAAGCCAAACTTGATCTTTCCTTGCTGTAGATGCTTCGAAATCACTACGCTTCCATATCATTGAGTCCACAAGCTTCCAATCTCAACTTCCTTCCTTTAGACGCTTCCAAATGTGCATAAAAACTTCATTTCTTCAATATTCGCAATACCTGGCTACATATACATACACAAAACGCATCTTTGCACTTTTGCAATAGTTATGAGTAAATATAGCCGAATATCATGCACAAAACTGACAATAACGCTACTAAAAACATGTTCATTTTAGACGTTATCAGCCATGAAAATCCTTCAAATACACCCCAACCAAACGCACCCTTATGAGTGCCTTTAGTTGAAAGGAGGCACCGTTATTTTCCACAAAATGTTTTGTACAAAACAAGAAAAATATAAATTATGTTCAAATCAATGTTACGTATAAAATTCTACAAAACTAAAAATTTGCATTTCTTACTTTAACAAGAGAAACTACAAAACAAAATTTTTTTTTTCCTTATTTCTCTTGTAACCCTCTTGTTTTCTTTTGAACAGAAAACAATATTATATGAACGCGTTATTTTGTGAAAATTAAATCCTCTCATTTTTTTACAAATCTAAAAATAAAAAATTCATCCTAAGATTTTTTTGCCAGTAGTTTATCTGGTTATTTACGGTGTATTCTACTTCATGTTAATTTTGACCTCAATAGAAAAGCTAAACATATGCATGGTGATTAATAAAAAAACAACAACACAACCTTACTTTGATTTTTAAGAAAAATATATATGACGAGCGTGAATTCTCTAGCAAAATAGCGTCATTTAATGACTAGTAATATCAAACCCGCCAGTTACTTTGATATCATCCTTAAATACAAAGGAGTAATATATAAGCTTATTGACTTAATTCGTTTCTAGAAAATGATATCAGGGGATCTCTTTAATAAAATATTACGGAGTATATAAATAACATTTGCAAAAGTAGATGTTGAAAAATTAGTCTCTATATTAGCATGTCTAAAAGTCTAGGGGTTAAGTGACAAGTTATCTTATTCTTAGTCAAATAAGAGTCGGTGTTTGTTTGCCTTGCATGGCAAGTAGAAAGTCCAAACCGACGTATTTTATGTTTCCTAGTTTACTTCAGCCGACTATGTTTTATTCGGTTTAGAATATGTTTCCCCCTCAGTCTCTATAAATAGAGGTGAAGGGGGATCATTGTACGTCATTCTTTCATTACTAATCAAAGATCGATTAGGGTTATACCGTGCGGTTTACTTTTATGTCGATATATATAATATGCTTGTGTGGGTGTTTCTTCATTCGATCACGATTTATTCCGCGTTAGTATCCAGGTTGTTGGTCGACAAGACTTACAAGTGGTATCGGAGCGCGGGTTTGCGGGTTCTTTGGTTTACTAGGATCGTTCGTTTGAAGGTTTTTTTGGTGTTCGTTTTCTGGAAGAAGCAGAAGGCTATTCTGCTTGGGCTACCAGGTTCGAAAAAAAAAAAAAAAAAAAAAAAGGTTATTGTTTCTGGTTCTTGGGCAGTTACGAAGTAGCAGGGATCGATTTTAAAAGGATCTTGAGTTCTTCGATTGTCCGGGTTTGCGACAAGGTGTAGGAGGCTTAAGGGTTTGTTGGTTTTTCGATTCCGACAATTTTCTGGTGTCGTTTTGGTTTTTCTTTCGTCGGGTTTTTGACGAAGAAGAAGAAGACAATAGTAAGTAAAAGGTGTTGTTTAATTGCTTTTGGAGGGAAGACTTCAAAAGTCTTAAAAGAAAACGTTTTTTACTATTAAACAAAGACTAACAAGTATTTTTGAGTAACGGAGCACGTGGTATATTTTTAATTAATTTGTGATTCTGATTTTTTTTAAACTATCACAAGGTTTATCATCAAATTAATTAAGAGTTAAAGGATGACGGGAGCCAAGTTTGACATCGAGAAATTTGATGGAACTAGAGAGTCAAGATGCGTGCTTTATTAATCCAGAATGGATGTGAAGCAGCTCTAGAGGTTTTACCCGCGGACATGGATGCTGCAGCGAAAGCAGGCTCATAGTGCCGTGATTTCGAGTTTAGGTAACAAGGTACTGAGAGAGGTTACCGGGGAGGCGAGTGCAGCGGGGGTTTGGACCATGCTCGAGACTTTATACATGACAAAGTCCTTGCCCAACAAGTTGTACCTAAAGAAGAAGTTGTATACATTCTACATGCTGGCTGGACGTATGATTTCCGAGCATATAGATGAGTTCAACAAAATCGTTCTTGATTTAGCAAATATTGAGGTAAAATTCGAGGATGAAGATCTTGCTTTATTATTACTCACTTCTTTACCAGCATCATACGAACACTTTGTGGATACCTTGCTTTATGGACGAGAAGCTTTGACTTTGGAGGATGTGATGGCCACACTGAGCTCAAAGGAAATCAAAGAAAGATCTAAAGCGAAGGGGGATGATGGTGAAGGGTTATATGTGAGGGGAAGAACTGATGGCAGGAATTCGCATCAGTCTAGGGGAAATTCAAGATCGAAGTCTCGAGATGGAAGACTCAAATGCTATATTTGCCAATCTGAGGAGCACTTGAAGAGAAACTGTCTGAAGAATAATCACAAGAAGTCAAATGGTTTCGTCAAGAAAGAGGATCAACCAAGCTCTAGTGGTTCGATTTATGACAGTTCTGAAGTGATGATGGTGATGAGAGCAGATGCATTGCTGGATTGGATTATGGATTCAGGAGGTTCATACCACATGACACCCAGGTTAGATTTATTGTTTGATTTTATGGAATGCGATGGGGGTAGAGTACTGTTGGGTGATAACAGGGAGTGCAAAATCAGAGGTATTGGCAAGGTAAGGGTACAACTGAAAGATGTGTCAAGTTTTGTGTTACACAATGTCAGGTATATTCCTGAATTGAAAAGAAACTTGATATCGCTGGGAACTCTTGAAAAAGAGGGATATACCATAAAATTGTTTTCGGGCAAAATCAAGGTGATTAATGGTTCTAGGGTTATTTTATCTGGAACCCGAAGGAATAATTGCGTATACTCTTTGGATGGCCATGCAGTGGAAGGTGAGCTTAATGCTAGTGTTGAAGAAAAAGACAGTCTTGCACATGTTTGGCACAAAAGACTGGGACATATCAGTGAGGCGGGACTACATGTGCTAGAAAAGCACGAGCTGTTTGGCAAGAAAAGTCTAGGTAAGCTCGATTTTTGTGAGAATTGTGTTCTTGGAAAGTCGCACCAAGTCAGTTTTAGTGTAGGAAGGCAGACTACTCAGGGAGTGATAGACTATGTTCCTTCAGACTTATGGGGTCCGTCTCAGGTGGAATCATTGGGAGTTAAGAGGTATTTCTTATCTATCGTTTATGATTATTATAGAAGGGTATGGGTTTATATTCTCAGGTTCAAACACGAAGCATTTGGAAAGTTCAAAGAGTGGAAGCAATTATTAGAGAATCAGACTGGGAGGACGGTTAAGAAGCTTAGGACAGATAATGTTCTTGAGTTTTGTAACCGGGATTTTGATCAGCTATGCACTCAGAGTGGGATTGCTAGACATTTAACAGTTGTCGGGATGCCGCAACAGAATGGGTTAGCAGAACGGATGAACAGAACTCTCATGGATAAGGTACGTTGTTTATTAATTCAGTCTGGATTGCCCAAGACCTTCTGGGCGGAAGCGGCATGTACGGCTGTATATCTCATAAATAGGTCACCATCAACAGCGATTGAGAAAAAGACACCCATGGAGATGTGGTCGGGACATCCAAGTGATTATGGGATGTTAAGGATTTTCGGTTGTGTCGCATATTCACACGTTAAACAAGGTAAGCTCGAGCCGAGAGCGGTAAAATGCGTTCTTTTGGGGTATCCTGAGGGTGTGAAGGGGTACAGACTATATAGGCTTGATAATGAATCACCTAAAATAGTCACCAGCAGGAACGTGGTCTTCAATGAAAGTGTCATGTACAAAGACACGTTGAAGAATTCTGGTGCAGGTACTGATAAGTCTATTGAGGAATTACATGTTGAGGTGGAAATGCAAAGGTTAAATAATCATACGCTTGAGGAAAATCAGATAAATGATCAAGAAGATCAGATAGATGATCAGGAAGATAACAATGATGAAGATGCAGAGGATCAAGAAACTGATCAGGCACCGGATCTCATAGATTATCAGTTGGTTCGGGATAGAGAGCCAAGGACAAGAACGAAACCTCTGAGGTTTCGAGATGAGATTAATATGGTTGCTTACGCGTTTTCTGCAGCAGGGGAAGAAGATACTCATGAACCATTGACATACCTGGAGGCAATTGCTTGTGAAGATAGTTTTAAGTGGAAAGCTGCTATGGATGAAGAGATGGATTCTCTGAGGAAGAATAAGACCTATGAATTGGTAGATCATTCAGCTGGGCAAAAGTTGGTGAGTTGCAAATGGCTATACAAGATAAAAGAAGGGATTGAAGGTGTTCAAAAGCCTAGGTACAAGGCGAGGTTGGTGGCTCGTGGATTCACACAGAGGGCAGGTATTGACTACAATGAAGTATTTTCTCTGGTAGTTCGACACACATCTATCCGGGTTATACTTGCATTGACTGCGTGTAGAGATTATGAGTTGGAGCAGCTTGATGTAAAGACGGCATTTTTACATGGAAATCTTGAAGAAGTGATCTACATGAGGCAACCACCGGGATATGAACAAGGTAACAAGGTATGTTTGTTAAAGAAATCCTTTTATGGTTTGAAGCAGTCACCTAGGCAATGGTATAGGAGGTTCGATGAGTACATGTTGAGCAATGGGTTCAAGCGTAGCAGTTACGATAGTTGCGTATAATACATGAGTTATGCACCAGGTGAGTTGATTGGTGCAAAACCGTCAAGTTTTCTCACGCAAGCTAGCCACTTGTGAATGACCAACCGTAAGGAACTTAAAACAGCTCAAACACCAAATGCAATTTAGATCAGGAGAATACAGTGGATTCCCCAGGTCGTTAAGTCCCAACGAGCCGTGCGAGAATAATCAAACGTTTAGCGATCGAGAGGATTTGAACAGATAAGGAGATATGACTGATTATAACTAAGAAAAAAGTGAACAAATTAAAGGGGCTTAAATGCAAATTAAAGGAAATTAAAAAGATAAATTCTATTAAATAAATGCTATCACTATTTGCAAAATGATGTTTTTGTTTTTATGTTTTTATAAAACTGAATTAAAAACTACGTGACGTACAAATGAAAATGTGAAACATACACAATATTAATCCTGAAAATATGAAAATGACATTTTTACGAACCTAATGATAAAAGAAAATTTATAGAAAAAGAAAATTATTTTTATAACTATTTAATTAATTATTATTAATTAAAAACTATTTTTAACTATTTAATAATACCCTAAAATACAAGAAATTATGAAATAAAGCTAGAAAAATAAAATTATGATTTGGAAAAATCTAAAATAACTAAAAAGAATTTTCAAAACTATTTTTATATTTTTCTGATTATTTTTCTATTTTTTATGAATTTTAAACTATTTAAAACTAATTATATTACTAAAAATTACAAATTAAACTATGAAAAATCTGGAAAAATTTTTTTCTGACTTTTTATATTTATCTTAACTTAAAAAAAATGAAAAATTATTTTTTTGAAACTTTTCTTAATTATTTGTATTAAATGCTAATTAAAAAAGCTTAAAAACTAATTTAAATCAAGAAAAATAGCAAACTGACTTGGAAAAATCTGAAAATTTCAAGAAAAGTCAAAAATAATATAGAGAATCTAGGAAAAATAGAAGAACAAGGGGTTGTGTAAAGGAATAAGAGGCTGCTGTGGAGACTGCTTATAAATAAGCACTTTAAATAAGCAAATAGCCACAAATAAGCACCAACTTGATACAGAAGCTTGAATAAGCTAAAAGAACTCTAAAGCAACTGAAAACAACAAACCTTAACCTCTGGATTGCAAGTTACAAAGATTATGATGATTTGAGATTATAGGCTAAAAACAGTTTGAAGGGTCTACTTAAGGCTTAAGCACAGGCTACAAAATAAGCTAAAAATGAAAATGAAAAGCTGGAACCTAACCTAGACCTGGCTAACTACTTATGAGCCAAATACCAGACCTAGACAAGCTCAAAGGAGCTCTGTGCAAGCCTTGCAAGACCCTGTGCAGACTCAGTATCAACTGAGTCAGTGCACAGGGCATATTAAGCCCATTTGACAAGCTCATTTGGAGCTTATAGAAAATTGACAAAATTATACAAAAATGATAACAATAAACTAGACCAGTTGAACTTTTAAAAGCCACAAGTTTCACTTGTTTTAACCCAGAACTGAGTCCATGAAAAATCTCTCCATTTGGGCTCAAAACTGAATTTGCAAATTTGACTTTTTGAGCAATTATGCAAGTTTGACTTTTGTGAACTTTGATTCAAGTTTATTAACTGAGTTTGGTGTTATAAAGTGAAATGAAACTAAATTAAGCTCTTCCACTGATTTCCAAACATGAAACAAGCTTTTTGTATTTGAAAATTCCAACAGTTGTGAAATTAAAACAGGTTCTATGTAATTTTGACTAAGAGCTATTTTAGCAGATACATATGAACTGAAATGACTTCAACATGACTATATAAGACTGAATAGACAAGATGTAAACACAAATAAGAACTCAAGTTCTTAACAAGCAGCTAATCCAAACACCATTTTAACAACTGATTTGTAAATTAGACTAACCAAATTCAGATTTAAACAATGGTTCCTACACATTTAGGTCCTATTATCATTAAAACACTTAAATTATGCCAGTATATAAACTATAACTTATGTTTTATACAGCACACTGATTATGCAGATTCAAGAAAAAGATAAGATGCAAAGAAATTTGAAACTCACAATTGGCTCAGCTTGTTTTGCAGCTTAAACCAAAACCAAAACTACACTATGCTATTCAAATCCAACCCAATATCAACTCTGCATCAACCCCATTCCTTCTCCAAACCTGGTTGAACCAAAATCTCTTGCACAGTTGACTTTTGTTGACCATACATTAATTTGATTGAAACTGAATTCCAAGCTATTCAAAAGCTATAACAAGCTTAAGTTAACCTGGTTTAACTTAAAAATAAGCTAATAGAAGCTTTGACATAAGAATTTGAAGCTAAGATTTGCAACAGTAAACTAAAAACTTGAAATATAGATGAAACCTTGAAATAAGACCTGAAATGAATTAAGATCACTAAGTAGCTTAGTTTGAATAAAATAAAAGCTTAAGATTACATTTTAAAGTACTAATTGAGAGAATTTAAGAAAAACGACATACAATGAAAATTAAAAAACTAACTACCCTTCTTCTCTTGCTCTTTCTTCCTTTTTATACACCCATTTGTCTTCTCTCACCTCTCTGAATGATTCCCACTAATTTCCAGAGCCATTGGATTACTTTTGGTGCATTTTGGCCATTGGATGGTTTTGGCGGGAAAAGTGGTTTTGACCACTGTGGACTGAGCTATCACTAGGGAGGGGGGTGGCTAGGTGTGATGATGATGTGGGTGAGGTTTTGAGGAGATAAGGTGAGGCGGGAGGTGATGGGTGAGAGGTTGCAGGGTTTGCAGTCAAGTGGGGGGGGAAGAAACCCAGTTGGGAGGGAAAACTGTTTGGGTTGACTGGATTTGACCAGGGGGTCCAAAAACAAGGAAAGGGTCAAAAGGCCTAAATGGCAGGGGGTCAAAATCTATTTTGACAAGGGTTGGTTTGGTTAGTATAACAAGGACCAAAACTAAAATTTCTGAAAGATGAGGGACCATTGCTGCCAACTTCTCAAAACTGTTTCAAGGGCCACTTTTGACAAGTTCCAATAGTACAAGGACAAGTTTTGACATTTTCAAATTTCCAGGGACCAAACTTGACATTTTATGAAAGTTCAGGGACCTGAGTAGTAAATTTGCAATTTTAAATCTCAAGGACCAATTTTGACAACTCATGAATCCCTAAGGACTTGAAATGATATTTTTCTTTATTTAGATTTACCAGGGACTGTTTTTGACAACTTTTGAAACTTGGGAGACTAAAACTGCCAATTATGCAAACTTTATACGTTTTTTACCAGATTTTGATATTTTTGCATTTAAAACACATAAAACACTTATTTGTGATATTTTTATCATTTTGATGCATTTCTAAGTGTTTTCAGATGTTTTTGCAGTTTAAATGGTACAAAAATGATGAGTATTTAGACACTCATCAATCCCCCACACTAAGATATTGCTAGTCCCTAGCAATGTTTTGAGAAAAATTAATGGATTTCAACTCTTTACCAAAAGCCATTACTTCTGGAGTAGCCAAATGTTTCAGTTCAAGTAAGAACCTTGGTACACCGATAACCAAATGATTTTGAGCAAATCACCAGCTTCCAACGGATTTGATTTGTCTTTACCAGAAGCCGTTTGCTTCTGGACTAGCCAACTCTTAGATAAAATATCTTTGGTGAGCTGATTACCAATTATGGTTTTTCCACTGCCTTTACCACAAGCCATAAACTTGCGGGCTAGCCAACTCTTCACTTTTAAGGATATGGTGAGCTGAATACCATACAATTTTGGGCAAATTGCAAGCCGTCAACGGATTTGAGGTATCTTTACCAAGAGCCGTTTGCTCCTGGATTAGCCAATCCTTATGTGGGTTAGACATGGTGGACTGATTACCATTTGTTGTGTTTAGTACATAGTACTTCCACTAAAAAATTTTTAAAATTTGGCCATTTTGGGGGGAAAAGGGACTAAAAGGGTACATTTATGATCAAAATTCGCCAGAATTTCCCCCCCACACTTAGAAATGAATATTGTCCTCAATATTCAAAGTACCGGCTGTTATGCCGAAACTTAGAACGTAAAAAGATAACATTACTAGCTAAGTGTAGAAACACAACAATTATTCTCTTTTTTTAATATTTACAATTTTCATTCATTTTTTAGATCTATATACAACATGTGGGGCATCTCCCCCACACTAGGGTGGTACACACGGGTGAAAACCCATGTTTAACTACTGTTTTTGATTACCGAGTCGCTAGCTTGACTCGACCCCGAATTAATTTTTCATGGGGAAGTAAGTGGAAGAGATAATCTCCATCGGACTTTCATTCAAGATGTTTGGACAAACATTTGAAGCACGTGAAAGTTCCACACCGATGAGATATAGAGACAGACCCGGCTCACAAATGGTACATGGAAATGCCTGGGTCAAAGATAATGTCTTCATTCCCGAAGGAGTGAAGAACAGGAGAAGCCACGGGATAGGTGAAGAAGAGATAGAAAATCATGATAAACATCATGACTAACTCATCTTCATCCATAGGAGCATCCATAATTTCAGGATTATGAATCTCATCATTTAAGCTTACGTGATCAAGACAAATCTCGGGTGTGTCATGATCAAATTGGAAGTTATCATACTCCGGCGGAGATATGATATGAGTGAGTTCACTGGCGAACTCCTCGTGAAGAGAATCAATCACAAGATGTAAATCTGTGAATTCTTGTTCCACTGTAGACTCATCACTATCCTCAATCTGAGTATCAA
Organism: Chrysanthemum seticuspe; assembly: GCA_019973895.1. Classification (NCBI taxonomy): domain Eukaryota; kingdom Viridiplantae; phylum Streptophyta; class Magnoliopsida; order Asterales; family Asteraceae; genus Chrysanthemum; species Chrysanthemum seticuspe. The sequence continues at coordinate 357,134,137 of BPTQ01000009.1, forward strand.
AGAGTGGATTCTCAGAAATTAAAGTGAATTCAGGGTCAAATTCAAATAGAGGATTGGTGAAAGTAGTTTTGAATGTTTCGAGAACAAAGTGATCAACATTCTCTATTGGACTGTTGGGATAAGAAGTGAGTGAACGATCATTATCAAGGAGACTTTCAGTCTCTCCTAGATCGGCTTTGAAATCAGACAGACTATCATTACTTTCCGATGAAAGTGGATTGATGTGAGTGAGTTCATTGGTGAACTCCTCAAAATGATGATCAGCATCAGACTGTAGGAGTGATGCCTCAACATACTTGATGTTTCCATGAGAAGTACAATCGTCGCTAACATCGGAGAAAGTTTCAAAATGATCTTTTGAACACTCAAGAGGGGAAATAGAATCACACATATGATCAGAAGTTCCCTGTGACTCTCTCGGGATTGGGGCAAGGTTCTCAACACTAGACTTTATGAATTCGTCCGATTCCTTTTCAGGAACAGTGTCAAGATGCTCGTCCCCCATGTTCAGAGAGTGAGTGGGAGCTTTGGGTGTGATAGCAGTTGTTTGAGAATGAATCTCAACTGCTGGGATATCATCTGATGAACTTGATGAATCAAGTGTATCCTCATCATCACTGTCATCAGGGATAAAACGAAACTGAGAGCTAGATCTGGCTGCTTTTTCTTTTGCAATTGATTCCTTAATAGATTTTTCAAAGGCAAATTGGGAATTTATTTTAGCAGCCTGCTCTTCAGCTAGCAATTCTTCCATGGATTTCTCATGTGAATTTTGAATGACAAGACATTGTGGGAGTGGAGATTTGTTAAAACCGGAAGGTTGACATTGATAATCATCATGAGGACCCCCACAATATACACAAGAAAAACTGGGAATATTATGAAATGCTGTTTTTCTCAACTCCTCAGTTCTTTTCACTGACTCCAGAAACTCTAGATAAGTGTCTTGTTGGGTTTGTTGAGGAGTTTGAGTCATTTGGCACTGTGGAGGTTGGTCGTGATATGGATAGTCGTAATTGTTACAAGGAAATGGATTCCCTGTTTGACAATCAGAGCTGAAATGGGAACCTCCACATTACTCACAACAGTAGAACTGCTGAGTCTGGACTGGTGAATCATATGGATATTGGTCATAACCAAAGTTCTGAGCATCACCGGAAAACTGTTCATAGATAAACGTGTTTCCGGATTGACACTCAAATCCTTGGTGAGGACCTCCACAAAATTCACAGCAGTTAGGTTGGTTATATGAAGATAAGTCGGGCTGTGGTGGGTAATTGGAAAAATTTGAGGGGTCGTTAAATGAGTTCTGATTAGGATCATAATCAAATGAATTCCTCGAACCACAAAACAAACAACTCCGTTACGCATATCATTACCACACTGTACACACGTACACCAGCGACATGGTGAACCAAAAAGAGGCTCACCACAACCGACACAAGGAATAAACGATTCTATTTGAGAGTTATGAGAAGGAATCGGTTTATTCAAAGAATCAACAAAACCAACATGGTGATCCGAATGACTATCAAGTCTTGAAGAACATTTTGAAAAATCAGGAGGTGGGACAAGTGGTGTGCTCTGAGAGCTAGCAATTTTCACCACTTCCGTTATGGTCTCCGGTTCTGGTTCTTGAGAAACGTGAAGATTAGGCAAGTCATTCTTGCTAGTCACCGGTCTAGATTCTGCATGTTTGCTTTTAACAGTAAATCGTGAAAGTTTAGGATCAATTCTAGACGGCTTAGGAGCAATTGAGGGATCAGATCTTTGGATAACCGTGGGTTGGACGTTTTTAGCACTTCCATTATTAGAGGGAAGTACCTGGTCCTTTGTCACCCCGGTTTCTCTTTCCATTTCCCTACGCAGAATTAATGGATCATCACGAACAACACGAATTCTTGACATTTGTGATGAAGTCTGAAGTTTTTCAACTTCGTCCCAGAATTCGTCGGAGTTGAGAGATTCCATGAGAATAGAAGAAGTTAGAATCAAATGGATAGAGGGTAAAGGGATAAAGAATCAAAAAGGGTAAGAGGGTAAAGATGGATATTTTTGGGTTTTTGGATAAACATTTTGTAAAAATAGGAAAGAAAATCTTTTTGGATTTTGGATTTTTATAAGAAAATATGAACATATAGATGGTATAAACAAGGAGTGAATATTCAAATCACTAATCTGCTAAACGTAAGACTATTAGCACTGCTCCCCGGCAGCGGCGCCAGAATTTGATTGGTGCAAAACCGTCAAGTTTTCTCACGCAAGCTAGCCACTTGTGAATGACCAACCGTAAGGAACTTAAAACAGCTCAAACACCAAATGCAATTTAGATCAGGAGAATACAGTGGATTCCCCAGGTCGTTAAGTCCCAACGAGCCGTGCGAGAATAATCAAACGTTTAGCGATCGAGAGGATTTGAACAGATAAGGAGATATGACTGATTATAACTAAGAAAAAAGTGAACAAATTAAAGGGGCTTAAATGCAAATTAAAGGAAATTAAAAAGATAAATTCTATTAAATAAATGCTATCACTATTTGCAAAATGATGTTTTTGTTTTTATGTTTTTATAAAACTGAATTAAAAACTACGTGACGTACAAATGAAAATGTGAAACTTACACAATATTAATCCTAAAAATATGAAAATGACATTTTTACAAACCTAATGATAAAAGAAAATTTATAGAAAAAGAAAATTATTTTTATAACTATTTAATTAATTATTATTAATTAAAAACTATTTTTAACTATTTAATAATACCCTATAAATAAGCACTTTAAATAAGCAAATAGCCACAAATAAGCACCAACTTGATACAGAAGCTTGAATAAGCTAAAAGAACTCTAAAGCAACTGAAAACAACAAACCTTAACCTCTGGATTGCAAGTTACAAAGATTATGATGATTTGAGATTATAGGCTAAAAACAGTTTGAAGGGTCTACTTAAGGCTTAAGCACAGGCTACAAAATAAGCTAAAAATGAAAATGAAAAGCTGGAACCTAACCTAGACCTGGCTAACTACTTATGAGCCAAATACCAGACCTAGACAAGCTCAAAGGAGCTCTGTGCAAGCCTTGCAAGACCCTGTGCAGACTCAGTATCAACTGAGTCAGTGCACAGGGCATATTAAGCCCATTTGACAAGCTCATTTGGAGCTTATAGAAAATTGACAAAATTACACAAAAATGATAACAATAAACTAGACCAGTTGAACTTTTAAAAGCCACAAGTTTCACTTGTTTTAACCCAGAACTGAGTCCATGAAAAATCTATCCATTTGGGCTCAAAACTGAATTTGCAATTTTGACTTTTTGAGCAATTATGCAAGTTTGACTTTTGTGAACTTTGATTCAAGTTTATTAACTGAGTTTGGTGTTATAAAGTGAAATGAAACTAAATTAAGCTATTCCACTGATTTCCAAACATGAAACAAGCTTTTGGTATTTGAAAATTCCAACAGTTGTGAAATTAAAACAGGTTCTATGTAATTTTGACTAAGAGCTATTTTAGCAGATACATATGAACTGAAATGACTTCAACATGACTATATAAGACTGAATAGACAAGATGTAAACACAAATAAGAACTCAAGTTCTTAACAAGCAGCTAATCCAAACACCATTTTAACAACTGATTTGTAAATTAGACCAACCAAATTCAGATTTAAACAATGGTTCCTACACATTTAGGTCCTATTATCATTAAAACACTTAAATTATGCCAGTATATAAACTATAACTTATGTTTTATACAGCACACTGATTATGCAGATTCAAGAAAAAGATAAGATGCAAAGAAATTTGAAACTCACAATTGGCTCAGCTTGTTTTGCAGCTTAAACCAAAACCAAAACTACACTATGCTATTCAAATCCAACCCAATATCAACTCTGCATCAACCCCATTCCTTCTCCAAACCTGGTTGAACCAAAATCTCTTGCACAGTTGACTTTTGTTGACCATACATTAATTTGATTGAAACTGAATTCCAAGCTATTCAAAAGCTATAACAAGCTTAAGTTAACCTGGTTTAACTTGAAAATAAGCTAATAGAAGCTTTGACATAAGAATTTGAAGCTAAGATTTGCAACAGTAAACTAAAAACTTGAAATATAGATGAAACCTTGAAATAAGACTTGAAATGAATTAAGATCACTAAGTAGCTTAGTTTGAATAAAATAAAAGCTTAAGATTACATTTTAAAGTACTAATTGAGAGAATTTAAGAAAAACGACATACAATGAAAATTAAAAAACTAACTACCCTTCTTCTCTTGCTCTTTCTTCCTTTTTATACACCCATTTGTCTTCTCTCACCTCTCTGAATGATTCCCACTAATTTCCAGAGCCATTGGATTACTTTTGGTGCATTTTGGCCATTGGATGGTTTTGGCGGGAAAAGTGGTTTTGACCACTGTGGACTGAGCTATCACTAGGGAGGGGGGGTGGCTAGGTGTGATGATGATGTGGGTGAGGTTTTGAGGAGATAAGGTGAGGCGGGAGGTGATGGGTGAGAGGTTGCAGGGTTTGCAGTCAAGTGGGGGGGAAGAAACCCAGTTGGGAAGGAAAACTGTTTGGGTTGACTGGATTTGACCAGGGGGTCCAAAAACAAGGAAAGGGTCAAAAGGCCTAAATGGCAGGGGGTCAAAATCTATTTTGACAAGGGTTGGTTTGGTTAGTATAACAAGGACCAAAACTGAAATTTCTGAAAGATGAGGGACCATTGCTGCCAACTTCTCAAAACTGTTTCAAGGGCCACTTTTGACAAGTTCCAATAGTACAAGGACCAGTTTTGACATTTTCAAATTTCCAGGGACCAAACTTGACATTTTATGAAAGTTCAGGGACCTGAGTTGTAAATTTGCAATTTTAAATCTCAAGGACCAATTTTGACAACTCATGAATCCCTAAGGACTTGAAATGATATTTTTCTTTATTTAGATTTACCAGGGACTGTTTTTGACAACTTTTGAAACTTGGGAGACTAAAACTGCCAATTATGCAAACTTTATACGTTTTTCACCAGATTTTGATATTTTTGCATTTAAAACACATAAAACACTTATTTGTGATATTTTTATCATTTTGATGCATTTCTAAGTGTTTTCAGATGTTTTTGCAGTTTAAATGGTACAAAAATGATGAGTATTTAGACACTCATCAATCCCCCACACTAAGATATTGCTAGTCCCTAGCAATGTTTTGAGAAAAATTAATGGATTTCAACTCTTTACCAAAAGCCATTACTTCTGGAGTAGCCAAATGTTTCAGTTCAAGTAAGAACCTTGGTACACCGATAACCAAATGATTTTGAGCAAATCACCAGCTTCCAACAGATTTGATTTGTCTTTACCAGAAGCCGTTTGCTTCTGGACTAGCCAACTCTTAGATAAAATATCTTTGGTGAGCTGATTACCAATTATGGTTTTTCCACTGCCTTTACCACAAGCCATAAACTTGCGGGCTAGCCAACTCTTCACTTTTAAGGATATGGTGAGCTGAATACCATACAATTTTGGGCAAATTGCAAGCCGTCAACGGATTTGAGGTATCTTTACCAAGAGCCGTTTGCTCCTGGATTAGCCAATCCTTATGTGGGTTAGACATGGTGGACTGATTACCATTTTTTGTGTTTAGTACACAGTACTTCCACTAAAAAATTTTTAAAATTTGGCCATTTTGGGGGGAAAAGGGACTAAAAGAGTACATTTATGATCAAAATTCGCCAGAATTTCCCCCCCACACTTAGAAATGAATATTGTCCTCAATATTCAAAGTACCGGCTGTTATGCCGAAACTTAGAACGTAAAAAGATAACATTACTAGCTAAGTGTAGAAACACAACAATTATTCTCTTTTTTTAATATTTACAATTTTCATTCATTTTTTAGATCTATATACAACATGTGGGGCATCTCCCCCACACTAGGGTGGTACACACGGGTGAAAACCCATGTTTAACTACTGTTTTTGATTACCGAGTCGCTAGCTTGACTCGACCCCGAATTAATTTGTTCATGGGGAAGTAAGTGGAAGAGATAATCTCCATCGGACTTTCATTCAAGATGTTTGGACAAACATTTGAAGCACGTGAAAGTTCCACACCGATGAGATATAGAGACAGACCCGGCTCACAAATGGTACATGGAAATGCCTGGGTCAAAGATAATGTCTTCATTCCCGAAGGAGTGAAGAACAAGAGAAGCCACGGGATAGGTGAAGAAGAGATAGAAAATCATGATAAACATCATGACTAACTCATCTTCATCCATAGGAGCATCCATAATTTTAGGATTATGAATCTCATCATTTAAGCTTACGTGATCAAGAAAAATCTCGGGTGTGTCATGATCAAATTGGAAGTTATCATACTCCGGCGGAGATATGATATGAGTGAGTTCACTGGCGAACTCCTCGTGAAGAGAATCAATCACAAGATGTAAATCTGTGAATTCTTGTTCCACTGTAGACTCATCACTATCCTCAATCTGAGTATCAAAGAGTGGATTCTCAGAAATTAAAGTGAATTCAGGGTCAAATTCAAATAGAGGATTGGTGAAAGTAGTTTTGAATGTTTCGAGAACAAAGTGATCAACATTCTCTATTGGACTGTTGGGATAAGAAGTGAGTGAACGATCATTATCAAGGAGACTTTCAGTCTCTCCCAGATCGGCTTTGAAATCAGACAGACTATCATTACTTTCCGATGAAAGTGGATTGATGTGAGTGAGTTCATTGGTGAACTCCTCAAAATGATGATCAACATCAGACTGTGGGAGTGATGCCTCAACATACTCGATGTTTCCATGAGAAGTACAATCGTCGCTAACATCGGAGAAAGTTTCAAAATGATCTTTTGAACACTCAAGAGGGGAAATAGAATCACACATATGATCAGAAGTTCCCTGTGACTCTCTCGGGATTGGGGCAAGGTTCTCAACACTAGACTTTATGAATTCGTCCGATTCCTTTTCAGGAACAGTGTCAAGATGCTCGTCCCCCATGTTCAGAGAGTGAGTGGGAGCTTCGGGTGTGATAGCAGTTGTTTGAGAATGAATCTCAACTGCTGGGATATCATCTGATGAACTTGATGAATCAAGTGTATCCTCATCATCACTGTCATCAGGGATAAAACGAAACTGAGAGCTAGATCTGGCTGCTTTTTCTTTTGCAATTGATTCCTTAATAGATTTTTCAAAGGCAATTTGGGAATTTATTTTAGCAGCCTGCTCTTCAGCTAGCAATTCTTCCATGGATTTCTCATGTGAATTTTGAATGACAGGACATTGTGGGAGTGGAGATTTGTTAAAACCGGAAGGTTGACATTGATAATCATCATGAGGACCCCCACAATATACACAAGAAAAACTGGGAATATTATGAAATGCTGTTTTTCTCAACTCCTCAGTTCTTTTCACTGACTCCAGAAACTCTAGATAAGTGTCTTGTTGGGTTTGTTGAGGAGTTTGAGTCATTTGGCACTGTGGAGGTTGGTCGTGATATGGATAGTCGTAATTGTTACAAGGAAATGGATTCCCTGTTTGACAATCAGAGCTGAAATGGGAACCTCCACATTACTCACAACAGTAGAACTGCTGAGTCTGGACTGGTGAATCATATGGATATTGGTCATAACCAAAGTTCTGAGCATCACCGGAAAACTGTTCATAGATAAACGTGTTTCCGGATTGACACTCAAATCCTTGGTGAGGACCTCCACAAAATTCACAGCAGTTAGGTTGGTTATATGAAGATAAGTCGGGCTATGGTGGGTAATTGGAAAAATTTGAGGGGTCGTTAAATGAGTTCTGATTAGGATCATAATCAAATGAATTCCTCGAACCACAAAACAAACAACTCCCGTTACGCATATCATTACCACACTGTACACACATACATCAGCGACATAGTGAACCAAAAAGAGGCTCACCACAACCGACACAAGGAATAAACGATTCTATTTGAGAGTTATGAGAAGGAATCGGTTTATTCAAAGAATCAACAAAACCAACATGGTGATCCGAATGACTATCAAGTCTTGAAGAACATTTTGAAAAATCAGGAGGTGGGACAAGTGGTGTGCTCTGAGAGCTAGCAATTTTCACCACTTCCGTTATGGTCTCCGGTTCTGGTTCTTGAGAAACGTGAAGATTAGGCAAGTCATTCTTGCTAGTCACCGGTCTAGATTCTGCATGTTTGCTTTTAACCGTAAATCGTGAAAGTTTAGGATCAATTCTAGACGGCTTAGGAGCAATTGAGGGATCAGATCTTTGGATAACCGTGGGTTGGACGTTTTTAGCACTTCCATTAATAGAGGGAAGTACCTGGTCCTTTGTCACCCCGGTTTATCTTTCCATTTCCCTACGCATAATTAATGGATCATCACGAACAACACGAATTCTTGACATTTGTGATGAAGTCTGAAGTTTTTCAACTTCGTCCCAGAATTCGTTGGAGTTGAGAGATTCCATGAGAATAGAAGAAGTTAGAATCAAATGGATAGAGGGTAAAGGGATAAAGAATCAAAAAGGGTAAGAGGGTAAAGATGGATATTTTTGGGTTTTTGGATAAACATTTTGTAAAAATAGGAAAGAAAATCTTTTTGGATTTTGGATTTTTATAAGAAAATATGAACATATAGATGGTATAAACAAGGAGTGAATATTCAAATCACTAATCTGCTAAACGTAAGACTATTAGCACTGCTCCCCGGCAGCGGCGCCAAAATTTGATTGGTGCAAAACCGTCAAGTTTTCTCACGCAAGCTAGCCACTTGTGAATGACCAACCGTAAGGAACTTAAAACAGCTCAAACACCAAATGCAATTTAGATCAGGAGAATACAGTGGATTCCCCAGGTCGTTAAGTCCCAACGAGCCGTGCGAGAATAATCAAACGTTTAGCGATCGAGAGGATTTGAACAGATAAGGAGATATGACTGATTATAACTAAGAAAAAAGTGAACAAATTAAAGGGGCTTAAATGCAAATTAAAGGAAATTAAAAAGATAAATTCTATTAAATAAATGCTATCACTATTTGCAAAATGATGTTTTTGTTTTTATGTTTTTATAAAACTGAATTAAAAACTACGTGACGTACAAATGAAAATGTGAAACTTACACAATATTAATCCTAAAAATATGAAAATGACATTTTTACAAACCTAATGATAAAAGAAAATTTATAGAAAAAGAAAATTATTTTTATAACTATTTAATTAATTATTATTAATTAAAAACTATTTTTAACTATTTAATAATACCCTAAAATACAAGAAATTATGAAATAAAGCTAGAAAAATAAAATTATGATTTGGAAAAATCTAAAATAACTAAAAAGAATTTTCAAAACTATTTTTATATTTTTCTGATTATTTTTCTATTTTTTATGAATTTTAAACTATTTAAAACTAATTAAATTACTAAAAATTACAAATTAAACTATGAAAAATCTGGAAAAATATTTTTTTGACTTTTTATATTTATCTTAACTTAAGAAAAATGAAAAATTATTTTTTTGAAACTTTTCTTAATTATTTGTATTAAATGCTAATTAAAAAAGCTTAAAAACTAATTTAAATCAAGAAAAATAGCAAACTGACTTGGAAAAATCTGAAAATTTCAAGAAAAGTCTAAAATAATATAGAGAATCTAGGAAAAATAGAAAAACAAGGGGTTGTGTGAAGGAATAAGAGGCTGCTGTGGAGACTGCTTATAAATAAGCACTTTAAATAAGCAAATAGCCACAAATAAGCATCAACTTGATACAGAAGCTTGAATAAGCTAAAAGAACTCTAAAGCAACTGAAAACAACAAACCTTAACCTCTGGATTGCAAGTTACAAAGATTATGATGATTTGAGATTATAGGCTAAAAACAGTTTGAAGGGTCTACTTAAGGCTTAAGCACAAGCTACAAAATAAGCTAAAAATGAAAATGAAAAGCTGGAACCTAACCTAGACCTGGCTAACTACTTATGAGCCAAATACCAGACCTAGACAAGCTCAAAGGAGCTCTGTGCAAGCCTTGCAAGACCCTGTGCAGACTCAGTATCAACTGAGTCAGTGCACAGGGCATATTAAGCCCATTTGACAAGCTCATTTGGAGCTTATAGAAAATTGACAAAATTATACAAAAATGATAACAATAAACTAGACCAGTTGAACTTTTAAAAGCCACAAGTTCCACTTGTTTTAACCCAGAACTGAGTCCATGAAAAATCTCTCCATTTGGGCTCAAAACTGAATTTGCAATTTTGACTTTTTGAGCAGTTATGCAAGTTTGACTTTTGTGAACTTTGATTCAAGTTTATTAACTGAGTTTGGTGTTATAAAGTGAAATGAAACTAAATTAAGCTATTCCACTGATTTCCAAACATGAAACAAGCTTTTGGTATTTGAAAATTCCAACAGTTGTGAAATTAAAACAGGTTCTATGTAATTTTGACTAAGAGCTATTTTAGCAGATACATATGAACTGAAATGACTTCAACATGACTATATAAGACTGAATAGACAAGATGTAAACACAAATAAGAACTCAAGTTCTTAACAAGCAGCTAATCCAAACACCATTTTAACAACTGATTTGTAAATTAGACCAACCAAATTCAGATTTAAACAATGGTTCCTACACATTTAGGTCCTATTATCATTATAACACTTAAATTATGCCAGTATATAAACTATAACTTATGTTTTATACAGCACACTGATTATGCAGATTCAAGAAAAAGATAAGATGCAAAGAAATTTGAAACTCACAATTGGCTCAGCTTGTTTTGCAGCTTAAACCAAAACCAAAACTACACTATGCTATTCAAATCCAACCCAATATCAACTCTGCATCAACCCCATTCCTTCTCCAAACCTGGTTGAACCAAAATCTCTTGCACAGTTGACTTTTGTTGACCATACATTAATTTGATTGAAACTGAATTCCAAGCTATTCAAAAGCTATAACAAGCTTAAGTTAACCTGGTTTAACTTAAAAATAAGCTAATAGAAGCTTTGACATAAGAATTTGAAGCTAAGATTTGCAACAGTAAACTAAAAACTTGAAATATAGATGAAACCTTGAAATAAGACTTGAAATGAATTAAGATCACTAAGTAGCTTAGTTTGAATAAAATAAAAGCTTAAGATTACATTTTAAAGTACTAATTGAGAGAATTTAAGAAAAACGACATACAATGAAAATTAAAAAACTAACTACCCTTCTTCTCTTGCTCTTTCTTCCTTTTTATACACCCATTTGTCTTCTCTCACCTCTCTGAATGATTCCCACTAATTTCCAGAGCCATTGGATTACTTTTGGTGCATTTTGGCCATTGGATGGTTTTGGCGGGAAAAGTGGTTTTGACCACTGTGGACTGAGCTAGCACTAGGGGGGGTGGCTAGGTGTGATGATGATGTGGGTGAGGTTATGAGGAGATAAGGTGAGGTGGGAGGTGATGGGTGAGAGGTTGCAGGGTTTGCAGTCAAGTGGGGGGGAAGAAACCCAGTTGGGAGGGAAAACTGTTTGGGTTGACTGGATTTGACCAGGGGGTCCAAAAACAAGGAAAGGGTCAAAAGGCCTAAATGGCAGGGGGTCAAAATCTATTTTGACAAGGGTTGGTTTGGTTAGTATAACAAGGACCAAAACTGAAATTTCTGAAAGATGAGGGACCATTGCTGCCAACTTCTCAAAACTGTTTCAAGGGCCACTTTTGACAAGTTCCAATAGTACAAGGACCAGTTTTGACATTTTCAAATTTCCTGGGACCAAACTTGACATTTTATGAAAGTTCAGGGACCTGAGTTGTAAATTTGCAATTTTAAATCTCAAGGACCAATTTTGACAACTCATGAATCCCTAAGGATTTGAAATGATATTTTTCTTTATTTAGATTTACCAGGGACTGTTTTTGACAACTTTTGAAACTTGGGGGACTAAAACTGTTAATTATGCAAACTTTATACGTTTTTCACCAGATTTTGATATTTTTGCATTTAAAACACATAAAACACTTATTTGTGATATTTTTATCATTTTGATGCATTTCTGAGTGTTTTCAGATATTTTTGCAGTTTAAATGGTACAAAAATGATGAATATTTAGACACTCATCATGAGTATATCTATCTATTGTTATATGTAGACGATATGTTGATTGCTTGTAAAAGCAAGGCTGAGATTGGGTCTATCAAGTCTTTGCTTAAAAAGGAGTTCGACATGAAAGAGCTCGGGGAAGCAAAGAAGATTCTTGGTATGGAGATCATTGGGGATCGGAGTCGCAAGATTCTGAGGATCTCACAATCCGGGTATGTTTCTAAGATTTAAAATAATTTTAGAATAGACAATTGGAAATCGGTTAAGATGTCATTGGGTGGGCACTTCAAGCTGTCGTTGAAGGATTTTCCGGTTAGGGATTGTGATGTTGAAAGGATGAGTAGGGTGCCGTATGCAAATGCGGTTGGGAGCTTAATGTACTTTATGGTGTGCACGAGGGCAGACATAGCGTATGCGGTAAGTGTAGTTAGCAGATATTTGGCGAATCCGGGTAAAAAGCACTGGGAAGCAGTGAAGTAGATTTTGAAATATTTGCAGGGCACTGCAAACGTGGGTTTGGTGTATGGGACAAATCGTGGCAACCATGTGGATGTAACAGGTTTTGCTGATTTAGACTACGCTAAGGATCCGGATAAAGGTAGGTCTATCACTGGTTAAGCATTTTTAGTACACGGATGTGTTGTAAGCTGGAAGGCAACGCTACAACATGTGGTGGCTCTTTCAACTACGAAGGCGGAGTATATGGCCCTTACGGAGGCTGTGAAGGAAGCTATTTGGCTAAGGGGACTCTTGGAAGAGTTAGGCGTGGAACTACACACTGTGGCAGTTAATTGTGATAATCAGGGCGCGATTCGTTTATCGCGGAATCATGTTTTTCATGAAAGGACTAAGCACATCAATATGCGTTATCACTTTATCAGAGAGGTCTTGGAAGAAAAGACGGTTGAAGTTCTGAAGGTAGGTACTGAACACAATGTTGTGGATGCTTTGACGAAGGTGGTACCTGGACTTAAGTTTCGGCACTGATTGGAATTGCTGAGTGTCGGTATAGGCTAATATAAAGCCTAAGGTGGAAATTGTTGAAAAATTAGTCTCTATATTAGCATGTCTAAAAGTCTAGGGGTTAAGTGTCAAGTTATCTTATTCTTAGTCAAATAAGAGTCGGTGTTTGTTTGCCTTGCATGGCAAGTAGAAAGTCCAAACCGACGTTTTTTATGTTTCCTAGTTTACTTCAGCCGACTATGTTTTATTCGGTTTAGAATATGTTTCCCCCTCACTCTCTATAAATAGAGGTGAAGGGGGATGATCATTGTACCTCATTCTTTCATTACTAATCAAAGATCGATTAGGGTTATACCATGCGGTTTACTTTTCTGTCGATATATATAATCTGCTTGTGAGTGTGTGTTTCTTCATTTGATCACGATTTATTCCGCGCTAGTATCCAGGTTGTTGGTCGACAAGACTTACAGTAGATGTTTTTTGGTGCTTTCTGAGGGGATTGTAAATCTACATTATATTTTCAAAAATGGTAAAAAAAAATTCTTTCGATTAACTTGTGTTTTAGGGACATTTCATAATAAATTTCGAAATTCATTCTTTTCGTTAAATACGATTGCAGCAACCGTCGTATCCAGTTAACTTGCGTTTCAAAAAGAGTTCTTACTAAATTTCAAAATCCATCCTTGTTGTCAAATGCTATTGCATCAACAGTCTTTATGTTAAATATGTGGCCATTTGTATAACAAAAATTTCGATAACAGTCCCTAGTTAAATTTAGTGATTGTTTGTGTTACAAAGTATTACATAGATAGCCCATATTAGTTACCTCGCTTTATAAATAATATCCATAATTACAAGATCTAACAAACAAATTATGTCCGGTAAAGATATAATAATTATTTATAGATTAATTGATATTCAAGACACTGAATACTTATTGTTGATTATTTTTTTTCCATCACAACTTGCGAACAATTCCTACCGGTTAAGTAACAAATATTGTCACACATTATAAAGCCTTTACAATAATTAATTATGCATGTAACAAACAAATTTATATGTTATACACCATTTGGATATGTCATCAAAATCCACCTTGGATATACTTTAAACATGAACAAGGTTATATTATAAATAATTTACTATTACTTTGCCTGTAACAAACCTCTTGGACATTTCATGAAAATGAATTGTTTTCAATGAAATTAAACAAAGTTGACATATGTTCGCTTGAAAATTTCTGAAATAATATATGCATTAGTTATACTAGACGAGTACCCGCGCCTAGCGGCAGCGGTGTCTAGTTTTCGGCAAAATTACAGCGGCGAATGAATTTCTTTCGAAATATTGTATTAGTAGCGCTTGAGAATCCTTTTTTAAAAATTGTTTCTCTAATGGCATGGTTGAATAGTGGGATTAATGTAAAGGGTGGTATTGTTGTATGGTGGCGGCGACCAATATTTACTGATAAATAGCCTCTTTGACACACTCTATTTTCTGGCTATGTTTTTAGGTTGAAAATTAAAACTCTTTCTCGAGCCATGTGGTGTGTGCCCTTTTTTGCATGGTTGCACATAATCATTTAGCCGAGTGTCCGCGCCTAACGACAATGATGTGACAAAATTTCAGTGCAAGTTATTTCGTTTCAGTAAACTGAATTCATAGCATAAGGAAATCCTTTCGAAAAAACCATTTTATTATGGCATGGTTCTAGGTTGTTGTATTAGATTAAAGTTTCAATAGTTAATATTGAATGGTATAATAATAGGCACTTGTCTGCGAGCTTTCTTTATTTGTTAGCGGTTTAACAACAATTTAAATACAATAGTCGTTTATGTGTCTTTCTTATTCACAAAATATTTTTTCCATGTAATGGATTTTTTTTATAGGACAAACTATTTAATTTTTTTCAACACATTTTGTAAATATAATATTTAAATTTTTAACTCTAAAATTTCGAGATTTTAACTTTTCAAATTCAAAAACCAAAATTTGAAATCTCAAAAGTTGCATTTTTAAAAAATTTAAAATTCGAAACTGAAATTTATTCAAACAGTTCTAAATTTTCAAATTTTCAAATTTTGGCTCAGATTTTGTCGTTGGCTGCCAGTTGCGATCTCAAATACAACTTCGTTTACTGCCCCGCCAAGTTACGAGTCGTGTCTCGGTGGTGGGTTTTTCGAAATGTTATGAGGCTCGGTGTTGATTGTTTCGTTAATGGTGGATATGGACAAACGAAACAATCATCAACAACCAAAAACCCAACACAGACTACCTGAAACCACCTAAACCATCGAAAGATGGTCGCAATTTCGACAGATTGTGGCAGTGATGAGGTTAATGGTGGCCCGCGTCTAGCGGCAACGATGTCTAGGCGGGACCAAATTTTCACAGCGAATAAGTTTTTTCAAATAACTTTACTTGTAGTGTTAGAGAATTATTTTTTGGTAGCATTGTTTTAAGTTGCAATGGCTTTTTAGAACTATTTTTTTGGTCAGCTGAGTACCCGTTTTTAGTGACAATGATTTATAGTTTTTGACAAATCTAGTTACGGTTATCTTTGTACGTGTTTATAGCTGCAACGATGTATAATTTTCGTCAAAATCTGGTTACTTGAATCCCTAAATGTTTGTTTGTTATCTTTGACGTTATTTAGTTTTTGAAAAAGTTAAATTATGTTAAGCTCTACTTGCGTGTTTGTATCAATGTGTGCCCAGCCTTACACGCATACTTTTTGCTAATGGTATATTTTAGTGCACGTAAATATATATTAATTAAAAAAATAAAAGAGTTTTTAAAATCATTCTAAAGATGGAATGAAATTGATAGCTTAAACTTGTACTTTCGATTGATACTTACCTTGCTGACAAAGATTCGGGCCGTTCTACCCAAATAATCTTAAATGTGATGTTTGTGGCAAGGGATAATGTCTCAACCATAGCCCAAAAACTTGATGATCCATCAGAGGTAGTTACATAAGACACTTCTATGTTATGTATACATTTCCGTAAAATGATCCAAAATTTGTTAATGTTACCTTTTTGTATTCAACTTTCAGTTTATGAATTATTTATTAAGATATAAGATATAACATTATGATGTACATTCAATAATATGATTAAAACATCATTAAAGCAAATAAATTAAATGAGTCATAGTTTCCTTATATTGGTTTACATATCAATGTTTCAACATATCAAATGCATAGTTACCATGACTTTTTTTCAACATTCAAGTTTCAACATTTGCTAATGGTATATTTTAGTGCACGTAAATATATTAATTAAAAAAACAAAAGAGTTTTTAAAATCATTCTAAAGATGGAATGAAATTGATAGCTTAAACTTGTACCTTCGATTGATACTTACCTTGCTGACAAAGATTCGGGCCGTTCTACCCAAATAATCTTAAATGTGATGTTTTTGGCAAGGGATAATGTCTCAACCATATCCCAAAAACTTGATGATCCATCAGAGGTAGTTACATAAGACACTTCTATGTTATGTACAATGTTTTAAAACCCAGGTTGACCCGGCCGGTTGAACTGTGAACCGGCTCGGAGACCGGGCCGGATGTCACCGGGTTTTTGCTTATTTGAGAACCGGATTGAACCGCCGGTTTTCTGTTGACCCGGGTTGACCCGGTTTGATAAACCCGGCCGGGTCATGACTTTTATCAAAAAATCGAACAAAATATTTTTTCTCCATCAACCGTTAGAAGTTTAATTGACAAGTTAAAGCAAATGTTACTTAAAATTATATACAACAATAAATTAAAGTTATATATTAATGTAAAAAAACACCAACTATTATAATTTTAATATACACCGTTATAATTTATAATAATTAATTGATTATTGTTGCAAATTTTTGCAAAATTAATATACACCATTTGGATATGTCATCAAAATCCAGATTGGATATACTTTAAACATGAACAAGGTTATATTATAAATAATTTACTATTACTATGCCTGTAACAAACCTATTGGAAATTTCATGAAAATGAATTGTTTCCAATGAAATTAAACAAAGTTGACATATGTTCGCTTGAAAATTTATAAATTAATATATGCATTAGTTATATTGAAGTTGAGGGAATCTTGTGAAAAGGAAAAAATAATAATTTAAGGACACATGTTATTTAAGTTAGATTATACCTTGGCAGCCAGGAGACAGATATGGATTTCCTTCATAGCCTTCTTTACATTCACAACGGTACCCACCACTTTCCCTTGTAGAGCTAACACATATGCTATTTGATTGGCAGGCAAAACCATTTGTTGCTTTGGCTTCAGAACAACTTTGATTACCAATAGCCCATTCAAGCACTATCGGCACAGCAGCCTCGATCCTCCTTTTGATAAGAGTTTCATTTAAATCATTAAGACCCTTAAACTTGATTACATTCTCCTCACCAACAAAGGCGTATGTACAAGGACTAAACCAATCCATGTCAGAATCGCTTGAATCACGTACCTCAGTGCTGTAAAAGGTTATGCCGTTGGGTATGGATGATTGACAACAACCATTTCCTGTACACTCGTCGCCTCCAATCGCCAGCGATCCTGTACAATAGACCATACAACCAGTAGACACCGTATCAAATTTCCAGTCCATTGAGGTCAGCAAAGCAGAACTATCGCAACCGATAACTGTGAACTTGTTTACTTTCGAGAAGGTGTGCGGTGTAAATTCCGCTCTGATCACCTCATTGTCTATTATGCCATTTGGAGAATACGTATAGCACTTGCTCGCTAATTGATTGGAAATCCGGATGGTGGAATCAGATATCAATTTGACCGAGTTGTAGCCGCCTTTTATAATAGTGGCCTTTGGAGGGTTTACAGTGGTATTGCAGTATATGCGAAATCCCTCATCTATATAACACTCACTACAAGCAAAAGGACTTTTAGTGACAACAAAATTTATTGTGACAACATAATGGTCCCCAAGTTGAAATGGGCCCTACCATTTTCACCAATTTTCAACACCAAATTCTAGTCAAAGCAAAAGTAGGGTCTACAGAAATTGGTGACGACAATATCGTTACCAAATTTTTAACTTTTTAAAAATACATTTTAAAAATAATAAATAATGATTTATTCTTTGATAAAAAAATTCGTGACGACAAGGTCGTCACCAATTTATAATCTAAATTTAATTATATTTATGTATTTAAAAATAATTTTTAAAAATATTAACTAATGATTTTTTAAAAAAAGTATTTTGATAAATATATGTCATGACGACAATCTCGTCACCAAATTATTAACAAATTTAATTATGTTCCTCATTATAAATAGTTTCTAAAAAACTAAGTTTAGTGACAACTAAGTCGTCACCAAATTATTATCCGAATTTATTTATTTTTATTTTATCAAAAATACTTTTTAAAACTCATAAATAAATGTTCATAAATTATTATTTTTCATTAAATCAGCTTGGTGACAGCAAAGTCGTCACAAAATGTTTATCATTTTTAAAAATAAGAATACAAAGAGGTAAAATCAAGCATAACTCGACGATACTATATCATCAGTGAAACCCGTTAAAAAAATCTTTGATAATTATAGTCAAATTTGACTTTTTCAACCAAATGTTATAATAATTTCCCTGAGGACATGTCCTCGGGATAATTATACTCAAATTTGACATTTTTTCACCAAATATTATACACTAAATTTTTTGGCGGTGAAATTTCCCACCAAATTTTTCTCGAGAACATGTCCTCGGTGATACTTATTAACTGTTTTATAGTTAATTAAGCAATGTACATTCAATAGGCATTGTGTTAACTTCAATAAAAATAAACAGTAGAAATTACCAACAAATAAGTAAAATCGAGTATCATTCGTCTATTGTTTTTGCACTGTTATGCAGTGTTGCCTCAAGTATCTTTATCTTACCAGTCAAGAACTTGTAGTTTGAGCACTCTGCATTTTCATGACTCAGTGCTGAAGGTCATGTAGAATAACTTGCAGGTGTTGAAGGACCGACTAGCAATGTAAGACATTGAGTCTTATGTGGTAAGGACGTGACCCACTAGCGCCAACAATACGTAAGTCAGTTGATAGGATACTTGGGTACCCACTGAATCACACTTAGACATATGGGCTTGGCTTTGGATGAAGGTTGCATTCATTAAAACACACTTTCGAGATAGACAATTTGGTATATCACTTGTTTGTTTTAAAGTCTTTGTTCACTGATGGAATAACTTTACTTTGTATATAAAGTAAGGTTGGAGGGCCAGAAATCACCTCTAAACAATTGTGGGATACGGTTAAAGGTTGTTGTTCAGATAGCAACCTTACAAAAACTATCAAGTAGTAAGCTTGAGAGTCTAATCGACAAGTTTGGAATAACTTTGGTGACTGCAACATAAATCGAGAGTTATGCAAGTTTGGACTTCTCATTGTTTTACGAGTTTATTCGTGTTCTATAATGTTTTCAGAGAGAAACATAAATCGTATACCTAAAGAGGTTGTGAGGTTGAGGATAGGAGTTTGTGAGGATAATAGATAGTGAGGTTGTTTTTATAGTAAAAAATGAGAGCGGGAAACTTTAACGGGAATATTGAATTGGTTTGTATCATTAATATGAGCGGCTAAGCACCTCTTGGTGCTGTCCTAGTTATGATTCCTTAATTGTTTTGTCTGTGTTTATATTACTTCCGCATAATTATTTCTAAGTGTATGCATGCATAGTTTATTGGTAGCCACCCTTGGTTCGGTAGTTTTATAATGGCGGTAGAGGCTAATTGCCTAGGAGATATGACCAACTGACCCTAGGTGAGCAGACTGAGACGGGAAGGGTAAGATATGACCAACTGACGACCCTTTCTACTTGTGCTATTTGACCAACTGATCACCTATCGTTTGGATGAACTTAAGAATTAGGGGGTGCGTGTCTAAGCTCCTAACGGCCGGGCATTCACTGTTATAAATCTAGCATGTAGCGGTACTTAATGACTTGGCTTAGGGGACCAGGAACAACAGGACTTATGAGGGGACACCTGACTTCTCATGTGGTGGCATCTTTGCTGATAGGTTAGGGCGAATTGACCAAATGTTGTCCTCTCGACTTTGACCCCACCTGAAGTAATTGGAAGTAAGTAGACATAGTCATAACTAGCTAGGAGGATTAACTAGGTTAGCACCACTTTCCTCTATTGATTTCCCTTTACCCTTTATTTGCTTTTGTTTATTTTTATTCTGCTTTAGTAGTTTAATTAATTAATTCCCTATCGAAACCATTATTAATCTGTGACACTAGACTTGATAGCAATCCAACACACATAGCTCTGGGGACGACTTAGGATTTACCGATTACTACACTACACGCGACCAGGTACACTGCCCGTTAGTGCATTAGGGTAGATCATAGGTATAACGAGTTAATATAAATATTAAAACCTGGTCAGTAAAACCTGCATCAATAATTTAAATTATTTATAAGTGATAAATAGTGATTGTTGGTGATTTTGCATTACCAATATGATTTAAGTATAATGGGTTGACTTAGTTGACCAATGTGTAATTGTGATAAATGTTCAACAAGTCGGGGGTTGTACGGAGTGCACACTTGTATGACGTTATTATGATTATCATTCGGGAGCGAACCTCGAATGACGGGGGTCCGGGGGCAGCGCCCCTGGCTGGGGTCGAGCTGCCAGGTCAGCATGGAAATAATTTATTTTGTATAAAGTGCTATGTTAAAAACGCACTTGAAAATAAAATTTTTGGCATTTTGCCCCTTAATTATTTAACTGAATCGGTAGTTAAATAACTGCTATGGCAGTTACAACTGACTCATTTTTATTGGTCATATATGGATTATCCTATCTGGTACGATTCATAACAGAGAAAACATATTCTCGTTTCTAAAACTGAGTTAAACTTTAGGGGCATTTACATATATCCCCACATACACACCCATATTTCCAAACAGTGCTTTAACAAACTTGTACATTATGCATAAAAAACTTGTGTTTGGGGAAATATGTAAATATGGATGTGTATGTGGGGATATATGAAAATCCCCCTAAACTTTATTAGTAAAAAAAAGATAACTAGTTAAACTTTATTAGTAAAAAAATGTTTTGTGACGACATAATCGTCACCAATTTCGTTATACAACAAAACTCAAAATTTTCACGAAAATTTTTATGTTTCCCTCCACAAATCTATCAGCCCCGCCAATCAATTAATGAAGACATTATCCTCACCAAAATGAATATAACAAACAAATTTATCATAAAAAAAAAAAAAAAAAAAAAAAAAAAAAAAAAAAAAAAATGAAACAATAAAATAGACTAAGTCTTATCCTACTACCCCACTACCATCACCCAAAACCACCATCTAGACACGCACATAAATCAACAATACATATCCCTAAACAATGTACCAAATATCATTTTTGGTTTATACATAAAACTCATCTTATTCATCACATATCAGCAAACGTTTAAAGGTATTTTTTTTTTAATTTTTTTTAATTTGTTTTGTTTAAAGGTTTTTTTTTTTTTTTTTTTTTTTTTTTTTTTTTTTTTTTTTAATTTGGTTTTTTAACTTGTTTTGTTTAATTAAAGCTTGTTAATCTTTGTTTGTATGTTGTGTTTGTGTTGGTCAGCATCAATGCCGGCCGTGCCAGACCACCGTGAACCACCACAGTTGCCGGACCACCCTAAGCCTAGAATCCATAAATGTTTTGAGTATATGGTTGAGTATTTTGTGACTAATGACTAGATTAGTTCTCATTATGTGGGTATGTTTGTGTTTTGAAGTTGTGGGGGATAAGTTTCTATAGTGAATTTGATTATGATTATGCAGGGTTTAAGTGATGCTTTAGGAGTGGTTGTGATGAAACTGGTTTTGCTTATATGATTGTCTTGGTGTCTATTTAAGTGTAAATTCTTGTATGGTAGAGTTTGTCACACACTTAAATAACCGATTATCTTATAATGGGGGTGTGTTTGCGTTTTAGAGTCGTGGGTGATGAGTTTCTAGTGTTTAGGTATAGTTCTGATTATGTAGGGGTTTAAACTTGGAGTAGATTTAACAAAACAATTTCTGGCATCTTTAAGGTCTCAGTTTACCTGTTTTACGAAAGAATTGAAACACTACAAAACTGTATCTTTTTCAGCTTGTGCTGTTATAGTTGTTATGTGAGGGGTTGTTTGGGATTGCTTATTATGAAAAACTTATTTACCTTTAAAGGCAGATTGAAAGTTGCATCCAAACACTCAAAATGCTTCATCTGTTTTGGAAGTAAGCAGATGAGCACTTAAATAAGCAATACCAGACACCCTTTGTTTATGAATATATCATATCACTTAGATTGCTTTTTAGACGTAATGCTAAAAACTGGTAGTCTGAAAGGTTGGAAAATGATTGTTGGGTGATGAACTGAGACCCATCCTATAAAATGAGCTTTTTAGCTTTTTAGCTTGATTTTCTACTTTTTCAGCTTCAAATCAGCTTTTTAGCTTTTTCCTAATTCGTTTTCAACTTTTTTTTAAGAAATGCAACAAAATTGTAACACTTATTTAAATGAAATCGTTATTATATATTTAAATGCGTATATTTATATGAATGTCTATATGTGTATTAATTAAATGGTCTTCTATGTTGTTGTACTTGCATTTATACAGATGGCATCTGTAGCTCCGAATTCACATGGTGGGGATGCGGGTGGTGATCCACCTGATAGGGCCAGACAGTTACCGAGCCAATGCCAAGGTAAGAGATTATGGTTTTTTATTTTTATAAAACTTAATTTGATTACTTGCCTTTTCATGACTCAATAACTTCTATTTGTAGGTTCGGGCCTACGGGGAAAGAAGACAAATCAGGCCTTAAGGAGGGCTTATAGACAGAATGAAGGACGCCCTTTAAAGATTGACTTTGAATATAATGATCAAAAACCTTCCTACCTGTCGGCGCCTATGCAAAGCACTTGAATAGTCTTATCGGGGAAGTAGTCAAGAAACTTCCCCTTGCTTGCAACTGGGAACAAATTCCCCTGACGGCTCTAGTGCATATAATGCCCACACTCGAGGTCTTGTTTATTTTATATTTATTTTTATCGTTAACAACTATTTAGATATTTGTGTTATAATTACACATGCGTGTTTATTTAAATGCATATATTTATTTTGTAGGGCTATTTCAACCTCCGGGAACACCTAACTAATCAAACTGTAGTTGAAGTTGGGAAGAATGCTACAGAAACCGTAGGAAGAATGGTGAATAATGGGCTACATCATCAGTTGAGGAAAGCATATCGTGGGCATAAAAACAAGATCAAGAGTAAGTGGTTTGATACAAAGGAGGCACCCGAGCATGCAAGGCGGGAGCCGCCACCGGCGAAATCATGGAAGAGAACCCGAGAGGAATGGGAGCAGTTGTGCGACTGGTGGGCCGACCCGGATCGGATGGCTAGAGCTGCGAAAAATGCCGAAAACAGAGCAAAAAACAAAATCAAGACCCATCAAGGCTCGAAATCATTTGCTCGGGGACGGCATGAGTTTGTAAGTATCTTTATATATTTTTATAGAATTATCCCTAATTTTATAAGTGTTTAGCTGATAATCATGTTTACTGATTAGAGTGTCAATGCTCGCTCTTTTACTTCCTTTGCTTCTTGACTAAGTAGATACAGAGTATAGTTACTAGATATAGGCATATACATGTTCGTTGTTTCCGTTGCTAGCTAGTTCTTCGTTCTTTACTCGTCAACGAGTTACCTCAACGGATGACGTTGGATTGCATACCTTTTTAGTGAATTAACACGTAGTATGTGCAAAACTCAGAATATGTGAGTCTTAAAAAGCTCTAAGAGCATATTAACAACAACAAGAACACGGAGGCCAACACGACCATGTTAAAAAATAGGGCTACAAATTGTCCTTAATATACTAGACAACAAAATATAAACCAGGATTTTTACAAGCTTGGAAATTAATCTACCAAACATATAAATCTTGTACTTGAAAACTCTAGTTACACATATTAGAAATGAAATAATTGAACTATAAGCGGTAAAGTACTGTTGATACACACTCACACAACACTCTTTGATACTAGAAACATGAAATAGAGAACTTATGGCACGTACACAAAAGGTTGGTTCATTCCTGAAGCTATCAATGAGGGTTTTGAACTTGCTACATTATTTCTTCCGTTCCAATACTGCTAGAACCGTATTCTACAAGAGGAACAGTAAAAAGGTCAGTCTCTTCACATTCACCCATTAAGTTTCTTGATTCATTGTAGCTTTCTTGATGAATCCAAGGATGTTTGTCATGCTTCCTTAACGATTCAAGCTCCATACTCACTTCTTTCATGCTAGGCCTATTCCCACCTACTAGGTTAAGGCATCTATACACCAGATCACATGCTGCTTTTTGCTGCTCATCAGTTGCCTCCTCTATCATTTGTCGGTCAAGAAGCTCATGCAATCGATCTTCCTTCTTTTCCTTGACAACATATGTTGCTAGATTTCTATCCTCAAGACATCTTTCCATATTAAGTGGTCTTTGTCCTGTTATTAGTTCAGCAAGAACCACTCCAAAGCTATACACATCACTCTTATCTGTTAGTTGACCTGTATGAAAATACTCAGGATCCAAGTATCCGAAGGTCCCTTGAACTAGTGTAGTGACTTGATCATGACCCAATGGGACTAACCTCGAGGAACCAAAATCCGCAATTTTTGCGGTGTAATTTTCATCCAACAAGATGTTAGTAGACTTGACATCTCTATGAATAATGGTCATTCTAACATTCGTATGAAGATAAGCAAGTGCACCCGCTGATTCATGTGCTATCCTTAAACGATTTACCCATGACAATCTCCCCATCCCACTTTTTCTATTATGAATGTGATGATGAAGAGTATCATTAGGGACAAATTCATAAACTAGTAATGGGACGTCAGTTTCCAAACAACATCCCAGAAGCTGGACCACATTTTGGTGTTGAATTTGTGTAAGAATTACCATTTCATTTATAAATTGCTCCCTTTGTCCTTGATCAAGTCTTTGGGACTTCTTGATTGCTACCACGCACTTATCTGGTAGAGTTCCCCTGTAAACAATGCCATAACCTCCTCTGCCAATAATTCTATTCTCCGCATAATTTTCCGTCGCTTCTTTTAGCTCTTGAAATTGAAAAACTTTCATGAAACCGACACCCATACCGCCCGTGGTTTTTAATTTCTCTTCCAACAACGTACCTCCATTTTGCTCATAGAATTTTTCTCGTAGCTTTGCTATCTTTCTTTTCTTGGCTATAGTGTACAACGCTGATAATCCCGTCAGTAATGCTAGGAATCCAATCCCCATACCTGTACGGGAATTCTTTTTTGAAAGGCAATTATATACATAATATAAATATAAATAAAAACTACATGTACGTAATGAGGGGCACATATACATTACATCCTTGGTTTCATTATTATGTTTGAAATATATTCCATTACTAAAAAAGTATGCTTTTATGAGGTGTGCCAATAGAAAATACTAGATAGAGTAGTTCTCCTATGTTTAATTGGGTTTTGTTAGCAATAGTACTTATGACTATGGTTAAACTTTCTGTATAAAACTCAAGAAATGTTCAATGAATACTCCTTTTCTACATCTCTAAGTGATATTGCAGACCTTTTTTTTATTGTTGGTAAAAAAAATTGTCGTTTTGCTATTTTAAATACCTATTTTCAAGATTCAAGGTAACTATTTTTTTTTTGGGTAAAGGGGAGTAATCCTGCACCTTGGTAAATATATTAACCAAATAAACGTTTAAGTACAATGTATATGAGTGAAATCCCATATATCAGCCCGTTACATAGGCATAGAGCTTACATAACAAGATACTTCCTATTTTCTAAACAAGAAAACAAACCACTACTCAAATGATAACAAATGACACAACGAAATAAGATTACTTCCTAGGACTTTGAAACTTTGTGCCATACATGGCATTAAAGGCATCCAAATTCCCAGGAAGATCACGAACCTGCTTCGCATAGTCATCGAAGTCATAGTCATCATACTCATCTTCAAACTCTTGGCCACCACCAAATATATTAGCAGACTCATCAAATGGGTTAGCAACAACCTCATCTTCGAATCAGACACCTCAATCTCTCCCACTTTAGAAAAAGGGTTAGCTCTCTTAGTAGAAGAGGTAGACGGAATAGGTTGACCATCATCATCCACAAGAGTAGCTTTCCCATCAATAATTAGTTTTTCAAGCTTACCAATTTTCTCAACTATGGGAGTAGAACCAACATCTATTGTTCCCATTGAATCACTCACAAGCGGAACATGTGATGTAGAACCAGTCTTAATCAACTCATCCTCATTAACCTCCATTGTACGACCAGTATCCACATCTGTATCGTCCATATTAAGAGCATCATACTGATTAGACGTAGTGATCCTGGTTCCAGTCGTACTAGCCACATTAGAAGCCATCGTCTTATCCACATTTACTTTCTTGGGTTCAGGAGGAGGCTTTTTGGGCCGATATTCAAAATGCTTGCCCACCACAGATTTAGTAGAACCTCCTCGACCCGGATTCGGCCCAACTTGCTTTCCCTTCTTCTTATTGTTAACAGTCTGAAAACCATCACTTACGTTCTTATGAGGTTGAGCAGTCGGAATCACAACCTTAGGACAATCCACCAAAGTATGTCCAAATACCCGACATTTCTCACATCTAGGAGGTTTCCATTCATATTCAACACGGATCTTCTCAATAGTCGAACCCGTACCATCAAGTAAAGGAATCTCGATAGTGAGGCTGTCCCTAAGAACCTCATCCGACTTCACTTCAATCATACACCTAGCAAAACTACTACGGCCCCAAGATTCTTTGCACATTTGACTAGTAAAAGCATCTAACCTTTTGGGCGTACCAATCAATGTAGCAAGAAGACTGAGCCCGTCATCAGAAAACATAGCTAAAGGAACATCATGGAATTTTACCCACACCGGAATGTTAGTCAAATCCTCTTTAAGCAAGTTGGTGTTCAATGTCCATGGTTTAATAATTATAGGAACATTACGAATCAACCAAGGACCATTATCAAGAACATCATCAACGCCTTTTTTCGAATTAAACTTGAAGAAGAAAAATCCCTTAGCGTTCATCATAACCTTTTGTAAACCATACTTAGCCCACGTATTGCGAACATAATAGTCAACAACAGGAAAAGCAAGGCGTTGACCAAGGAAGTATCCGTAAAGAGTATTCTCAAACCTCATGTTCACCTCTTCCACCACTTTCATTGGGACTGAAAGGTCAACATCATCCTTCTTTTTGCTGCATTCTAACCTCCGAAAATTAGACACGTGTTTCTGGGATTCATTAGAAGCAACACCCGCGTCAGAAACCAACTTAACTCCATTACCACTAGTAGTAACAACCTTAGGTGCATTAGGATCAGAAGTAACACTATGATTAGTACCATACATCTGGGATTGCATAGCCACATCAAAACTCGACGGAGGAGTATTTGCTGAATAAACTTTAGTACCATTCGGCTTAGATTGAAGCCCAATACCACTCGAATTGTTCACATCAGAAGATGAAGCCATCTTAGCAATATCACTGTCAATTTTATTAATTGCTTCATCAAAGTTCTTATGTGCATTAGCAATCAATTGCTCCACATTAGGCTGTTTTGAAACATTAGAGGCTGAATCAGAAGCAGGTGTATCATGGCTTTGCTCCAAATCATCCAAAACAGCCTTATCCTTAACCTTAGTCACGTTATCAGCCCCATCACATTCAATATGATCAACAAGACTCTCGTTTTGACCAGTACTCCCATCATCATTGCCTGTATTCAACCGTGCATCAAATTCATCATCCTTTTGCACCCCAACTTGATCGGCCAAGTTAGATGGTGCATCAATAGTTTGCGAACCACTAGTTTGATCGGCCAAACTAGTAGAAGACCCCACATCTCTAGTGCCCTTACGAGCACTATTCTTGTTGAAGAAACCTTTTTCCATCCCTCTTAAACCCTCAACCTACCGAACCAAATCACCCCAACCAAGTACCAATCAACCAGCGAGCATACCAAGAAAACCCTAACTGAAGCGTTAGGGTTTAAACCACAAAGAATTCGATCCTATCCTATAATACAGAAACGTTAAAGAGAATGATAGGATGAATCAGGCCGAGTAATAATCCAACCACAAACAACCAGAAAAAAACGGATTTGATAAACCCTAAAAAAAATGATTCAACAAAAAACCTAAATCAGGAGAAACAATACCTAAAACCAATCAAGAACCAATTAACTAAGAGGTTAATCGATAACACAATCAGTTAGAAGCAAAGAATCCCAAGGAATAGGCGAATTGAAGAAAAAATGATTAAGGGATGTGAAGGTTTAAAAAATTCGCCAAAGAGAGATAATGAGTTATGGTTGTATAGATTCAAGGTAACTAGTACTCTGTAAATACCTATCGAGAGTCCAACCACATTGAATGGTTTGCGACGACAGTCATTTTGAATCTTGCCATCACCAGAATACCCTTTTTTACATTTGCATGTGTAATTACCGGGAGTATTAATACAAGTTCCATAGCATGGAAAATCCTCCTTTCGATCACACTCATTGATATCTGGCAAAAAAAGGAACACAACCATTGATCGGCTAATCTTCAACATAACAAAATTAAGGAATCATTATATATGACATTTCTTAAAGAGCTAAATACATAATCTATGACACTAAATTTCACTACAAGCTAAGGAAAATATTGTTTTCGATAGACCTATTAGTGTCACACAGAAGGTGTCACTATATTTAACTTTTTTTATTAGAAAAAGGTGGTAAATTAAAGTAACACTTTTATTTCCATATTTCAATGGTTTCGTGTGGTTGAAGACAATATTCTTCTTGGTTGCTTTGTTTCTTCTATCATTATGCTAGTTATTTCAATATAAACTTTCTGTTAAAAAAAAGTTCAAAATTTTCTGCACAATCTTTGTGCCACTATATGGGTAAAACTCCTAAAAGCCTTAGATGAAAGATCTTTGAATTATATTACTGACAGTTCTTGGTGTGATAGAGATCAATTTGAGGTGATCACTCTCCTTAGATGATAACGAATACTAAGCAATAAGCGACAATAGAACTAATTGTTATATAATGTCATCACACATTTATACATACAAAAATCGTCAATTGGCCAAGTTGTTATATCTTGATTTATGTTATGAGTTGGAATATTTAAGCCTTAAACCCTACATTAATCTATTTGTAAGTTGAAACCAGACACTTAGGGTGCGCTTGGTTCAAAATGGAGAATGATAAAGGGAAAGGCAAAGGGAATGCAAAAGAATGGAATGAAGATTATCATTATCTTTGATAGTGCTTGGTTTAAGAAAAACACATTAACCTTCAAAGTGGTGTGGTGGTGGTGGTAGTGGCGGCTAATGGTGGTGGTGGCTGCTTTTGGTGGTGGTGGTGGCTGGTGGTGGTGGTGGCTGCTGGTGGCTGGTGGTGGTGGTGGTGGTGGCGGTGGCTACTAGTGGTGGTGGCTGGTGGTGGTGGAGGTGGCTGCTGATGGTAGTGGTGGCTGCTAATGGTGGTGGCTGGTGGTGGTGACTGCTGCTGGTTGTGGCTGGTGGTGGTGGTGGTGGGTAGTGGTGGGTAATCATTACCAAACCTCCCAATTTACTGGGTAATGCTCCATTACCCAATACTAAAAAATGATTGCATTCCATAGTCTTAACCAGACATGTTTAATCATTATCTTTCCCAATCCCCACCCCCCATTACCCCCAACCAAGCATCCCCTTAGTTTCAACAATTTTATGGAGGAATTGCCTTGATCAGATAATAAATGTAAAAGATAATATATGGAATCACTGATTATAAAAGAATGTTGGAAAACATAATTGCTGCTTTAAATTATTTGGAAATTGAGCATTGCCTAAGAAAAAAACAGTGCACGTTCAAGATTTATTGCATTGGACTTGGCTGGGATCCATATATACTTATTGAGCTAAAACTTGAGGCCCCTATATGATATTGGGCTTTGTGCAATTGATCACTTTTCACAGCACAATATCCGGCCCTGCTAAAAGATGAAATATTATGCGCAGTAACAAGACTATTTTTCGCCTATTAACACAGCCATGCAATAAGCACAAAGAGACTATTCTTTCGCTTATTAAGCTACATAGCTAACAGATGTATTGTTAACATTATGTTAGAGCTTCAAGTTAGCACCGATGTAAAATGTTTAACAGATATCAAGTTGAGAATTTAAGGGTGCGTTTAGTTGAAAGGAAACAATCTTTTTTCATAAAATGTTTTTTACAAAACAAGGAAGATATATATTGCGTTCAAATCAATATTTCCCATCAAATTTTACAAAACATAAAATTTGCATTTCCTACTTTAACAAGAGAAATTACAAAACAAACTTTTTTGTTTTCTTTGTTTATTTGGTAACTCCTTGTTTTCTTGAGAATATAATATAATATCATATGAACGCGTTTTTTATGTTTTGTGAAAAAATAAAATCCACTCATTCTTTTACGAATCTAAAAGCAGAAAATATACATCTTAAAAAAAACCCTAAGTAATTTTCTGTCAGGCGACAAAATATGATTCACCTGCATTACGATTCCCTAATAACCAATCTTAAACTCTTATTTGTTTAATTGATTATAGTGGGTCGGTGGTATACTTTTCTTATATTTGCTATTGGTTATTCGTTTTTTGCTTTGTTTATATTACGATGCATGGTGTTAATATTATATATCCTACTGATTGGTTGATCGTATAATAAAACTTACGATCGTGGTCGGTGCATTACAAATATAAATCATTAATTATCAAGTTGAAGCGATCTCTATGATGGGTTAGTGGATTTTTTCTTTATGCTTATTAAACCCTAACTGCCAAGTTAGGGTTTTTTCTTTAGTTATTGTACGAGCTTTTGCTGGTTTGCATGCTTCAACTGGTTTTTTCTTTAGTTATCGCTACTGGTATTTGATTGGTACTGTCAAGGTCGTGGGTTTTAAAAGAGATGGAGAAGGGTTTTTAAAACGTTAGTAGTGCTTCTAAGTCGGCTAAAAAGAATGAATCTGATGTGAAGATGACTCAAACAACTCCTATTAACATTGATAGTAAGTCGACACAACACAAGGAGGCTCATAATGATGGTAAATCTGGTTCGGGTACAAGTGATACGAGTGTGCCAAAGACTCAATCAGGTTCTACTCCTATATCTTTTGCGGATATGTTTAAGGACAAAACACCTAAGAAAACCGTTAAGATTTCGGAGATGAGAAACGAAAATTGTGTACCTGGTGCTAATGTCACCATTCCTTTGGAAGCTATCAATGAGGTAAGCTCTATATTCGCTAATAATTTGTATGGTTATTTCATTGGTAAGAGACTCGCTTTTCCGATAGTTGAAAATTATGTTAGAAATACATGGGCGAAGTTTGGTTTACAAAGGGTTATGCTTAATAATGATTTTTTTTTGTTCCAATTTGAAACCAAAGAGGGTATGGAAAGAGTATTGGAAGGAGTTCCATGGTTGATACGATTGGTGGCTATCTTTTTGAATATTTGGACTCCGAATACTAAACTTACAAAAGACGATATAACTTTATCTCTTGTTTGGGATAAACTCCATAATATTCTGGTTTTTGCCTATTCTGAGGTTGGTCTTAGTTTGATTACAACGCAAATTGGTCGTCATATCATGCTTGATTCGTACACGAGAACGATGTGCCTTAAGTCGTGGGGTCGTAATTCCTATGCTAGGGCCCTTGTGGAAGTGTCGTCTAAGGAAGCCTTACTTGACTCTCTTGTGGTTGCGATCCCTTACCCTAATGGTTTAGGTCATTTATTGGAAAAAATTGATATTGAATATGAGTGGAAGCCGCCAAGATGTGAGACTTGTAAAGTATTTGATCACAATGATGATGGATGCCCTAAGAGAGTGAAATCGGTTGTGAAAGATAAACCGTTGGTTGATGAAGAGGGTTTCGTTGAAGCTTATAAGATGAAAGGAAAAGGTAAGCTTCAATCGGTACTAATCGACAGGTTGATCGGATTCGTTTTCAAAAGCCTAAAGTTTCGTATTACTATAGGCCGGTTACTAAGCTAAAGAATGGAGGAGCATTGTCTAAGCCTTTTGTCCAATCGAATACAGGTTCTCCAACGGTTAATGTAGGTTCTACTTACCAAGGTAAGAATAATAATTGGGTGGATGATATCAACCTTTTTGATTTGAAGAACAATTTTGATGTGCTTATGGAACAAGATTCGATTTTGGAACCTGTGATTGGCACTACGTATACTCCTGAAGTTATCTCTAGTTCTTCCAAAACTACGTCTCCATCGCCTATGGAAAACACTCCTATTATTGACAAAATTGGTAAGCTTGAAAAGCTTATTATTGATGGGAAAGCTACCATTGTGGATGATAATGGTAAACCTATTCCAGTGGATGATGGTGAAAGGAAGGGCAACCCATTCTATAAGGTGGGTGAAGTGGTTGATTCGGATAGTGATGATGAGGTGTTTGAGCCAAATGATCTTATAGGCAATTACTTTTCATCAGCAGGAAGACATAACGAGCTTGAAGGCTATTTTTCTGATGATTATGCGGCCCAGGTCTATGACTTACCTGGGCAATTTGAGGAATTTAACAATCAGTTTGATTTCAAGCTTTAAGGCCGTTCGAGGAAGTAATCTTTTATGTGGTTTTGTTTATTTGTTTTGCATTTCTTTTTATATTTTTAATGGTTATTCTAGTTGTTGGTAACTAGTTGTTCATTTATGGCATGTCATAAATGATCTATTGGTTGTTCAAACGTTTGCTTGAGGTTAATGTGGCATTTCAGCCACATTCCATTGTACTTTAAACGGTTTCTTGGTTAATATATTTTACCAAAGTAGAAGTTTCCTTTTACCAAAAAAAAAATCTAAAAGCAGAAAATTAAGAAATTATTTCTCTAACTAAACGCACCCTAAGATTTCCGGTAGTAGTTATCTGTTAACTAAACGGTTTTTTGGTTAATATATGCATGTTGATTAATTAAAAAAAACATTTACACAGCTTTACTTTGATTTTTAAGAAAAATATGACGAGCGTGAATTCCCTAACAGAATAGCGTCATAGGAATAAATTATAAGCTTATTGACTTAATTAATTTCTAGAAAATGATATCAGGTGATATCTTTAATAAATAATTTACTATTACTATGCCTGTAACAAACCTTTTGGGTATTTCATGAAAATTTATTTGTTTTCTATGAAATTTATTTGTTTTCTAGGATATACTTGAGTGTATGAACAACGCTATGTTTAATTTTCGTATGTATTATGAAATTAAACAAGGTTGACATATGTTCGCTTGAAAATTTATAAAATAATACTCTCTCCGTCTCAAAATTTAAGTCAAATTTGACTTTTTAAATTGAACTTTGAACGTAAATATTTTTGTTTGTAATAAAACATTTGATGAAAATTATAATAAATGAAAATACATTTAAAACACAATTCATTTATATATTATCCATCAAGTATTATATAATACTAAAAAAATATTTAAGGTTAAAGTTCAATCCTAAAAGTCAAGTTTGACTTATATTTTGGGACGAAGAGAGTATATGCTAATATGCATTAGTAATATTGAAGTTGAGGGAATCTTGTGAAAAGGAAAAAATAATAATTTAAGGACACATGTAACTAAGTATTATTATACCTTGGCAGCCAGGAGACAGATATGGATTTCCTTCATAGCCTTTTTTACAAACGCAACGGTACCCACCACTTTCCCTTGTAGAGTTAACACATGTGCTATTTAATTGGCAGGCGACACCATCTGTTGCTATGGCTTCTGAACAACTCTGATTACCAATAGCCCATTCAAGCACTATCGGCACAGTATCCTCGGTTCTCTTTTTGAAATTAGTATCGTTTAAATCATTGAGGCCCTTAAACTTGAATACATTCTCCTCATCGCTTTGAATGTCCGCTATCAGAATTCTGTAACGGGTTATGTTGTGGAGTACACTCATCGGTGATTGACAGCAACCATTTCCTCTACACTCGTCGTCTACAACCAGCTCCGGGAAAAAACAATTGACCATACAACCAGTATAAGTGATATTTGCATCCAGCATTGTAACACCCCGACCCGACAAGGGTAAAGATATCACAATACGGTTTCATATCAGAACTTTAAATACTATACGAAAACGGAAGCCTTTACAAAACTTACAAAAGATAATATAAATAACGTAATATTCAAAATAAATCTAAGATCTCTATTTGAACATATTAATCATAACCTAGCATAGTAAACGGTAGTCACATAAACATTCACAAGCATAACCACATAGAATAACATGTAATAATCCGAGCACATAATTATTAACACTTGAACATACCGAATCAAAATCAGAATACTTAACATAGAAATAGCATATAAAGATTTAGTTAACTACCACGAGCCCAAAACATATCATATCAAAAACATCATAACTATATTGAAACAATCTCAAAATAAGTCGGAGTAGCTAGCTCCCAGAGTTTTATGAAGACGCGTACTGCACACGACATCATTCACCTAGATAAATCATATCGGATAACAGATCAGATCTAGGATGCATCCATACGCCCCACAAACATATATTGGTCATATAATATAACTTGAGCTCACACTAGATAACAGATAAGGGACGTGGCAGAACTTCACTCTACTGCCCTAGAGTCATGTCAGAGGTGCATCACTGACACGGACATGGAACCCCCATGACTAGTTAATATTTGGCTCGGGTGTCAAACTAACTTAGGTCAACAATATTTCAATTATGACACAAGTCTTAATCAAACACAAGGTTCAGCAAATAACATATCAGATAACTCATATCATAAGGTTCATATTCAAATATAACAAGGTTCAACAAATATGCATATCAAAGTCTTCGTAACATAAAGTTCAAATCAGATATCGCAAGGTTCAATAAAACATAAGTTCAGATAAGCAACAGGTCAAACAATCAGGAAAGGGTTCATAGCAATGGCATCGGAAACCCTAATAAGAAAACGAACGAAAAGAACATCATAAGGAACCTTTACTGAAAAGGTCAGAATATCTGTACCTTAAAGCAAATGAGAGGAAAGCAAACGAATGTAGGAATACGAAGATGTAACGTCGCGTCTCCTTCAACGAATCTACACGGATTATGATTTATTTAATACTTATTAGTATTCATTAATGTTATAACGGATTCATCGCATTAATACTCTTAGAGTTGTCAGAATATTCTCATTTTTAGTGACAGACGGAATTCCAACATTTTAGAGTATTAATCATTAATTAGCCAAACTTAGGAGTTTGAAATGACAATTAGTAAACTTAAGGGCTTAATATGATAATTATCTTATTTGAGGACTTACATCATTCAAAGTATAGGGTTTATAAATGTCAAGAACGGATTTTAGGACTCTCTTCCAAAATAGTTTACACAAGCCTTTATAACTTACATGATTAACCAATACTCACACGTAACATTGTTCGAATGCAACTTAATGAGACCATGCATATTCTAATTTAATTCATGATATGTGACTTCTTGCATAAAATCATAACTTACGCATGTTTACGACACACTTAGTACTAGCTCAGTATACCCTTAATCAACAGTTATTAATGAATCCAAAACTTACCCTCTCTCACATGAAATAACGAATTTACACACTTAGCTTTTAACCCTAATCGACTTCCTATTTAGGTTCTAGGGTTTCCCATACTTTTAATATTACTTAATACGCATTTAATTCACATGTTACTTCTTTTAATGATTTCCACTTTGACCTAGAACGTATATGAAAAACAAACCGAAGTTATCTCAAAACTCATGCATGCCTCTACACAATTTAACATCTTTAATTTCACGATCTAATATTATCAGATTTTACCATTTTAGCCCAAAGGTTTTAGAATTTACAAAACATACCCTTTTAATTTAATAACAATACGAATAGCCCTTTAAATATCCAAAAATACACGTTTAACCCTCATACTTATTGTATACGTTTAGTACCTTTATTTTACTATTTACAGAAATAACCTTTAAGTTTCATAATTTACAAAACCAACCCAAAACGTTTATTTAAAACCGAATTATGCATAATTCAAGTACAAACCCTAAACCTAGGTTTAACCCATCATTAATTCATCATTACTACTGCATTAATTACCCTTAGTTATAACAAGCAACCCTAATTCTTATAAACCCTAATCGTCCCTTTTATTTTCTTTCCTTTTTCATATGCGATCGAACAAAACAAACCCTTAACAAATCACACAAGCTTCGAATTCATAAACATGTATTTTATTCAGGTCGTATAACCTATAAGAGCTTCCAGAAAAATCATATCATGGTCCTAAAAATTATTATATGCTCGTTTGCTATTTTATACGCTTTTATGGTTTTAATCCAAAACAATTCCATGCGACTTGCTAAATATGCATGAATAATTTTTTACAGGTTCTATATGATTTGTAGGACTGGAAATAATATTGGAAACATACCCTTGATGAGAATCGAACACTAGAACAAAAGAAACCAAAAACTCTACTCGGCAAACCCTAATCGACCCAGAAACTAATCACGATCAAACCAGCACCTTAGAGCCTCGAACCAGATTTTTAACACCTTCTTTTCCTTCAAACTCGTCCAAGAAAAATAGCTCTAAGCCTTGAAAAACGAATGTCGAATTATTTAGGGTTTTAGAGTCGGTTTTAGTATAATCGGTTATTAGGGATTAGAATAAACCGTATAATGTGTTTATATATGATTTACAAATTTTCTTGTGGGCTTAATATTATAATGGACTTATAATAAATGGGATCTTAATTTATAAATTTGTATTGGGCCTTTATTAATTTTATTCCTTTATAAAACTTAATAAATACATTTGGCTATTTATAAAACACAAAACTGATTTTATAAAATTATAAACTATAAAAATAATCTTTACAAAGTCTTTAAAATTTATTTGGATCATATGTGATATTTCTTAATAATTTTCTGAATTCACATAGCTTATTTGGTATTCTTTAAAATTAATTATTCATACTTTTTGATCATAAGGGTATTTTGGCCTTTTTGTGAATTTTAGAAATTCAGGTTTTTACAAGCATAGCAAAATAATCGCAACCGATAACTGTGAACTTGTTAAGTTTCGAGAAGGTGTACGGCTT
Source organism: Chrysanthemum seticuspe (assembly GCA_019973895.1). Lineage (NCBI taxonomy): Eukaryota > Viridiplantae > Streptophyta > Magnoliopsida > Asterales > Asteraceae > Chrysanthemum > Chrysanthemum seticuspe. The sequence continues at coordinate 357,171,459 of BPTQ01000009.1, forward strand.
AATGTCTGCTAACACCCGATTGTATATTGTACCATTTCGAGAATCGCACTTGCTCGCCAATTGATTGGAAATTCGGATGGTGGAATCAGATATCAATTTGATCGAGGTGTAACTGTGTTTATAAATAGTGGCCTTTGGAGGGTTTAGTGAAGTGTTGCAGTAGATGCGAAATCCCTCATTTATATAACACTCTGAGTTGTCTCCGACACGGAAAGGGTAGGGTACAATTAAGGCCCTGCATTGGCTGTCACAGCCTGGCTTCGCGAGGTTGGTTGAGTTAATGAAGGTAAAATTTGTATACGAAGCTGTAAACGAAAACATTTGAAATACTCCCCACATCAGGACAAGGAGTTTCATGGCTTCCTTTTTTGAATTTATGGTTCCCGAGTGCTGTAGTTGTTAAGGGGTTCTCAGACTAACTTTATATATGCTACAAGACACGCTTTCGTAGAAGGGCTGTTTGAATGCTACTTAATTGACCAATTCAGAGCCTACAACTTATTCGGTCAAAAGCTTCTTTGTTTGACAAAAATATTAATACCTCTGAATTATTCCGTTTGCTTGGGTGGAGTCTCTAAACCATACAGCACCCAACATTTTACGCATGCACATTTTTATTTTATTTTTACATGGTCACATTAAATTATTTAAAAATTAATTATTTATTTATTTACAGTATTAAAAGTAAAAGTCTCGAGTCTCTTTGATAAAAAAATTTGTTATCGTCATTCTACTTTCTTTTTCTTTACGATTTCTCATTTGTTACTGTGTTTAGTTGACAAAATGGTTAATGGGGGTTATTTAACTTTTATAATTGAAATGACTATCAACTATTTTAATTTTTATCAAAGTTTTGTAATTCGTCCGCATATGCGTTAATAATAATTCACTCTCCGTTATGTGCATTTTATAAGATAAAATCAATAAAAAATCATCATATACATACATCACAATTCACAAGGTAAGATTTGTAATTTTATGCGTTTGAACATATATCTTTCATTCCGAACCAAGTTCATAGAAAGCCTATATATTATTTAGAGCTTAGAATTACTCAACGCTAAATCACAAAGTTTTATCAAACAACTGCTAACTTTAAATAGGCTACAAGACATACTTTCATAAATACGGGTTGACAAGTCGTTTGAAGACCAGACATATTTACAACTTTATATTATTCAGAATCGAACATTCCTCTAAATGTTCTAAACGAGCAATTGGGCTATCGTACGTTGCGGTAGAGCCAATTTAACTCTAATATTTGTTCAAATTTGAATGACATCAAATTAAATAAATTTTGGCCCTATTCGTTATGAGTTAATTCAATCTATGAACAAAAATGAACAATTTTCATAATTTCCATTAATTGGTAAAAGTGGATGTGTGGCTTAAGATTTTAAGCCACCAAAGTGCTAGAAACATAAATTTATGGTTATTTAATTTTTGTTAGAAAAACTTTATAATCTATATTCTTGGTTGTACTTAGGGTTGGTTTTCTGGTTGTCCAATAAGGATTTCAACTAGCGTGTTGCAGCGGAGTGTCTGTATACGATACTATTGTACGCATTAGAAATGTTAGTTTTTCTAAATTTGATACCGGCTTTCTTGGGTTAAATGTAAATATATTTTAAAAGTGTGTCTTAATACTTTTGAAGGAAATGCATTTTTTGTGTGATAATGGTTTTCTTAAGCTATGTTTATTATAAAGGGTATAGTTATTGTTGATGTTAGCTTCGCTATTTTGTGAAGATAAAGTTTTACATGTGAATTGGACTAGATATGTAATATAGTTGTGCTCGTAGGGACTAATTATGTACACAAGGTAAACTATTGTTTTAATGGGCATATAACTACCCTCATGACACTCCATGAGGGGTGTGAGAAAGTTTTGTATTCATTTCATTCATTCTCAAGTTGGTTATACAGGGTTATCTCCATTCGTGGTCACTACTAGCTGGTTGGATTTTGAAGAGGTCACTTATAGGTTGAAGAGATGAGAAGAGATTGTAAAGAGAGTCATTGATCAACATATAACTCATGAGAAACTGTGCACCACATTATGCTTCAAGATTGATTTTACGGCATGTATACAACATTATGATGATTCCACATTAAATATAATCGCAATGTTCTCATTATTGTGTATGTAACTTTGGAGGAACCACCACTGAATTTGGTCATTTTTATCAGTCTTTTTAGGCCTTTTGGCCATTGAAGAACGTATGTATTGTTAAGATAAGTTATTTATTTAATCATTCAATTATGTCTATGTGTTATTGTTTGATTTATTTAATTGTTTCTCTTTACATAACTATGCTAGGCTAAATTGATTAGTGTTTACTTAGGATTGTATGAAACCTATTTATTAGTTACTTTGTTTATCTTTTCCTTTTTTAATGATGTGCACGTTAAGAGTTGGAAACTGGCTAGGGAAAACTAGACTAACTTGAACGTCCACTAAAACGTGTCCTTTTAATGCTTATGTCTTAGGCCATTAATTTGTGAAAGGTATTTATTGCATAGGCTAGTCGTACGGTGTGCTTGACATTCATATAGGCGTCGCTCACCCATAAGAGTCTATAGGCGTGAGGACTAACCAACCCACAATACGAAAGTAAAAATGTGTTTTACTATTATACCATTTTCAATTAAATAAAATTATTTAATATTAATAAATTTTAAAAGGAGTTCTATAAAGTTATGCACATAAGTCCTCGCCAAAACCCGGGTGGGGCCGGCTATTTTATAGTGATTAATTAATTTATAAATTAACTAATTAATTAATATAATTAATTATTTATGTAATTAGGCTTTAGTGACGACACGTCCTCACCAAAGGTGTGGTGGGTCCGGATTATAACTTTGACTGAGTTTTTGGGTGGTCCCATATGGTCGTCGCTAAACTTTGAAAAGTCCTCGTCAATAAATTTATTGGCAGGCGTATTGGGAGGACATATTGGCAATAGCATGTCCTCGCCAATTCTCGCCAATGGCTCCATCTCGTCCTTGCGATTAGAATGAAAGCACACTAATTCTATTGATTCCATTTCATTACGAACCACATAATAGTTACTAAATATTTCATTTTATCCTAGTCGTAAATTCATGCTTTAGAATAAGTAGACGCTTTGATGAAAAATATCTTTTATTTTTGGTCTTTGATGGGGCTTTATTTTGAATTGTATGAGCCGCCTTTTTTTAATAGAAGACTTCCATGAAATTTCTCACTGGTCCCAAATGAATATCTACCATGAAATTTCTTTTGGTTGCTTCCAAAATTTATTTTTGCAATCTAACTACATTATTGTGGCCCTCTGTTGTGATAATATAAAAAGACCATCAATCATTACAAATAGTCGCATTGGAAGTTTTTATAAGTTTCCAAAATGAAGAAGTTCACTGAAGAGATTACCATCAATCATTATAAGACCGTGGATGTGTTACATGCAATGCTTGTAGACTTTGAGAAGAGATTACCAAAGAAGGCTCTTACACCTGCTGTGCTAGCAATACAAGGTGGTAGGGTAAATAAGCCAAAGCCGCAAGCAGATAAGAAAGGAAAAGGAAAAGGAAAGGGGAAACAAGTTGTCATCCCACCAGCTCCTAAGAAGAACCCTGCAAAGAAAAAGGAGAACCCTAAGAAGGATTCGGCTTGCCACCACTGTAACTCACCAGGTCATTAGAAGCGGAACTGTCCAGTGTATCTAAATGAGTGCCTTCAGAATAAAAATAAGATGGTGCCTAGCTCATCATGTATTTTTATGTTTGAATTATTTTCTTTTCCTCGTATGAAAAATTCCTGGATTTACGATACAGGATGTGGTACTCACATCGGTAATACTTCGCAGGGACTTAGAGAAGCGAAGAAGCTGACCTGTGGAGAAAGATACTTGTACGTTGGAAATGAAAAGCATGCAGTAGTTGAAGCCATAGGGACTTTTGATTTAGTGTTGCCTTCGGGCTTAATTCTTGAACTAAATAATTGTCATTATGCACCCTCCATTGTTAGGGGGTGTTATTTCAGTTTCTTTGTTAAAAGATATTGGTTTTGTACACACTTTTACCAGTTATTGAATTTCAGTTTCTTTTAATAATGTTTTTTATTTTAATGCAATTCCTATACTTTGTGTGTTTGAAATTGATATGGATGGTTGTGTATCCAATGAAATTGACTCTTCTTATCTTTGGCATTGTCGCCTTGCCCATATAGGCAAGAAATGCATGGAAAAGCTGCAACACGAAGGGCTTTTACAAATGGATTATGATGAATCATTTGACAAATGCGAGTCTTGCATAGCTGGGAAGATGACAAGGAAACCTTTTTCACCACAAGTGGGGGGCTTCTTATCTACTTGGATTGATACATACTGATGTGTGTGGTTCACTTAGACATGTGTCAAAACGTGGTGCTACCTACTTCTTAACCTTTACGGATGATTTCAGTCGTTATGGTTATGCTTATTTACTTAAACAGAAACATGAAGTCTTTCAAACATTTAAGGTTTTCAAAAGTGAAGTAGAATTACAACTCGGTAAGAAGATTAAAGCTCTTCGATATGATAGAGGTGGTGAATATATAAGCCAATAGTTCAAAGATTACTTAGCTGAGTGTGGAATTATCCAGCAGCTCACATCTCCTTATACTCCACAACAAAGTGGTTTATCTAAAAGGAGAAATCGTACTTTACTTGACATGGTACGATTAATGTTTGAACTCACGACTCTTCCTTTTACTTTTTGGGATTATGCCCTTGAAACTGCTATTCGCATTTTGAATATGGTTCCAACGAAGAAGGTTGTTAGGACTCCATATGAAATATGAACAGGAAAAGCTCCCAAATTTTCTTACTTAAAGGTCTGGGGATGTGAGACGTTTGTTAAACGTGACTCACAAGATAAGCTCCAACCCAAATCTGTTAAGTGTATCTTTGTAGGATACCCTAAGGAAACTATGGGTTACTACTTTTACTACCCAGCTGAGAACAAAGTCATAGTGGCTAGGTATGGAGACTTCCTTGAAAGGAATCTCATATCTCAAGAACTCAGTGGGAGAGTATATGATCAAGAAGATACAACACATTCTGATAATACTAGCCAACCTTAAGAAGAGCCTGAAAGCTTAGACGCTCCTCCAGAAGTTGTTCCCATTCGTAGGTCTAAAAGGACTATACGTGCACCTGACCGTATATGTCTTAACGTAGAGGTGGAGGAAAATATGGTTGGGGATCTTAATGAACCCGCCAACTATAAAGCTGCCATGGCTGATCCTGAAAAGGATAAATGGTAGATTGCTATGAATGGGGAAATGCAATCCATGAAAGATAATGATGTTTGGATTGAAGTTGACCTTCCTCCCAATGCTAAAATAGTTGGAAGTAAGTGGATCTTTAAGAAGAAAACTTACATGGATGGCAATGTACACACCTACAAGGCTCTTCTGGTAGGTAAAGGTTTTACTCAAATCTATGGCATTGATTACGAGGAGACATTCTCTCCTGTAGCGGACATAAGAGCTATTAGGATTCTCATAGCTATAGTTGCACACTATGACTATGAGATTTGGCAAATGGATGTCAAAACCGCCTTTCTGAATGGTCGTCTAGATGTAGACATCTATATGGCACAGCTTGAGGGTTTTGTGAATCCACTATTTCCTAACCGTGTATGCAAGCTTAAAAGGTCCATTTATGGACTGAAGCAAGCATCTAGGAAATGGAATAAAAGATTTGATGGAGAAATCAAAAGTTTTGGATTTTCTCATAATCTGGATGAGCCATGTGTATATCACAAAGCTAGTGGGAGTCATGTTACTTTCCTTGTTTTGTATGTCGATGACATATTAATCATGGGAAATCATATACCAAGTCTAAATGAGGTGAAAGCCTATCTTGGTAAATGTTTCTCGATGAAGGACTTAGGGGAAGCAACGTACATACTCAGAATCAAGATCTACAGGGATAGATCAAGGCGGCTAATTGGTTTAAGCCAAAGTGCTTACATTGAGAAAATATTGAAGAGATTCAATATGCAAAATTCCAAGAAGGGATTTTTGCCAATGCAAGTATATCATGGTTTGAGTAGCGAAGGCTGTGCTTCAACACGTGCAGAGGTGGCGCGTATGAAGAAAGTTACTTATGCTTCGGCTGTAGGATCTATCATGTATGCGGTGCGATGCACAAGGCCTGATGTGGCGTTTGCTCAAAACCTGACCAGTCTATATCAACAGAATCCGGGTGAAATTCACTGGACTACTGTTAAACATATTCTCAAGTACCTTAGGGATACAAGAGATATGTTCATAGTGTATGGGGGAAATCCATAAGCAGAACTGTCTGTTACAGGTTACTGCGATGCATCCTGGAAGTGTGACAAAGATGATATGAAGTCTCAGACGGGTTACATTTTTGTCATCAATGGAGGTGCTGTGGATTGGAAGAGAAAGAAACAGACAACTCTATCGATGTCTGCTACAGAAAGTGAGTACATAACGGCGTCTGAGGTTGCCATGGAAGCTGTTTGGATAAGAAAGTTTGTTTTGGGGCTTGGTGTTATACCGTCGATTGAAAATCCTATTAAAGTATATTGTTACAATTCTGCTGCAATTACTTTTGCCCATGAACCTGGATTCATGAAGGGCACCAGACACTATCCTAGACAATATCACTATGTTCGAGAGCAAGTCGAGATAGGTGAAATTGAGTTGCTCAAACTTCACACAGATGATAACCTAGCAGATCCTTTAACGAAGGCCTTACCTTGTGAAAAACTTAATCATTTGTCTGATAAGTTTGGACTTCATTTCGCTAGTAGTTTCATGCCCATCTGTGACTAAGTATTTAGATAAGAGGATATTGTAAACATTATTATTGAAATGAAATAAAGTATTTTTTGTTATGTTTATTATTCATTTATTATGATGTCATCCTATATTTGCATATTTAAATCCTTGAATAACTCAAGTTATTCTAAATAGTCCATTGTCAATCAATAACATGGGAATGATATTGAATTAAGACAAATCTGAGTATTAGTTAGAATATACTTGAAAGTATATTAATGTATAGCATGACTAATTTCAGATGATATTCAATGAATTGAGTATAGGACTTATCCCACCCACATGATGATACTTTATGGATCTTAGTCATTAAGTACATCATGAATACTTATCCTCTGACTTGAGATACTAAAGAACGGTCATGGATGTAGTGCATTTCTGTCTTGCAAAAAACAGCCAACCCTTTTCATAGGGTGTTTGGTTTTGTTTTTCTAAAACAAGGTTTTGTAGATCTAGCAATCTGTTTAATTCGTTTGTTAATTCGTGTGTACAAGAACGTGTTGTCACACTATTGTTACATCAATTGGTTTGAGTTATAAAACGGTAAGGGATAACTCGTTAAACCACTTTGTTACATTCATTGAAGAGATCTAGCCAATTGCAAGAGGTACGTTACGCATTATTTCACTTAATTAATTATTGTTATGATTCTTAGTCTTTCACTGTGTACTCTGTGGTGTCTATATGGTTTATATGTTATCATATATCTAAAACGCAATTGTAACTGCTCAGGAGTTCCTTCACGTAAAACTCTACAACAATTTCAAATAGGCGGTTTTCTTTAATCGCCTTGACAAAGTATGTTGCTAAATTCTTTTCTTCATTGGATCTATCTGCACAAAGGGGTTTTTTTCCCGGTTTTGAGTTCCGCAAGGACACCTCCAAAGCTATATACGTCACTCTTGTCGGTTATCTGGCTTGTGTGGAAATATTCGGGATCAAGGTACCCTAGAGTGCCTTGAACAAGAGTAGTGACTTGATCGTGATCTAATGGAACTAACCTTGATGCACCAAAATCAGAAATTTTTGTGGTGTAGTTATCATCTAGTAAGATTGTGGTAGATTTGACCTCTCTATGTCATTTTAATTAAGGGAGATGGTTTGTACACTCAATTAAATGATTTGCACATTCAAATTGTTTTGTCTCTTGACATTTATCACCTTCGTCACTTTTAATTATATTCACTCATGTAAGGGTAGATTTGTCAAAACACAAACATTTAGAGTGTGCAAACCATTTTATTGAGTGTGCAAATCACCCCCTTTAATTAATATTTAAAAAGTTGACTACTTCTGAATGGATATATAATATTTAATGTGATGTGATGTCATTTTAATTAATAGTGGTACCACTTGACAATTTGACATGTTAAGCTTTTGTGCAATTAACTCTTGATGCAGAGTGATCTCAAATAATTGGCTTAGAAGTTAATGATCGGCAACTCACGTGGCCCTTATGACTACAGTCAGACATATAAAGAGTTAACTCTATTCTTTATTATTTTTGGGAGATTTACATGTATATTCTTCCCTAAATGAATGATTACATATATGTCCTTTGTACTAGTTTTTTGTGCATAAAGTACAATTTAAGTTCATTTTTTATGGAAAGTTTTTCACCTCCTTTTTTTATAGAGGTGATACTCACACCACATTTTATGATTCATTCACCACCATTTATGCATTATAGTATTATACAGTACGATACTGTAATGCATAAATTGTGGTGAATGAATCAAAAAATGTGATGTAGGTATCAATTCCCTTTTTTATAAGTAATGTTTTGTACTTCTATATCATATACAATATAGTTAAAGCTAATTTACGGTTTAATTCAAATCTGAACCATTCATAAAGAAAATATGCATTAAAAGTGTAACAAGAGAAACTGACCTTGGCAGCCTTGATCAAGATAAGGATTACCCTCGTAACCTTGGTAGATTCTGCATCATGGCATTCTCTAATCATGTCCAATGACTCAATCAATCACAACAAGGACACTGGATTCTACCCTCTGAATTAAGTCTGAAGAGTTAAATAAATCACTGGCGCCACCAAATCGAAAAGTGTTTTCCTCACGGAAATGCCTGAGTCTGAAATTTCTACAAAGAACATTGCTAAGAAACATATGCTTGTGTACAACTCCGTAAAGGTTTGAGTATGGGTGATCTTATAAAAAGCTCTCACGTGGATGCAACACACCTACAAAATGCTAGTAAAAACCATATAATCATCTGTTTGTGTCACTTAGTCCACTTCCTATATGCCTTCTCCTCTCACAATATTTGTCTATGGGAAATGAGAAATATCACGAGAAGAGAATACTAACAGGACGTGGACCAAAGCCTGGTGACAAAAATACTTGCTTGTATGGTTTTTATTTCAATTAGGAGTTGTGTGACATCAACATGCTTTCTATTTAAATATCACCTATCGCTCATTATCTTTATAGAGTTGTTCAAGGGTCTATGGTCTACCTGTTGTGTTCTTTGCACAAGTCTACAATATGTAGTTCATTTCGGGCACTATGGAGGTTACAAATCATGCTAGGGATCAATGCACTACAAGAAAAAGGGCTTTTGGTGACCACACGAATGTGGTCACTAATAGTAGATATTTGGTCACTAAGCTGATTTAGTGACCATATCAGAGTGGTCACTCGTCGTCACTAAAAGTCGGTCACAAAAGGTCATAGTGATGACTTATGAATATGGTCACTAAATAGTAACCACATAAAAGTGGTTATTAAAATTTGTGACATAGAATTTCGTCACTATTGCGGTCACTAAATAGAATAGTGGTCACTATTTAACCAACTTAGTGACCAAAATAGTGACCACTAAAGCAAAATTAATCACCAAAAATATAGTGGTCACCAATTTGTAAAATATGGCAAAAAAAAAGAATTCTACTTGTAATCACAATACGATTACTAAAATTCAAAATGAAAAAAATTTAGTTCAAAATAGAAATCGAAAATTTATTACATCCACAAAATCTATATTTCTCTATTCAAAACTAAATACAAGAATCGCAATTACTACGTAATTTGTCTATAAGAAACCTTACACGGCTTTCCACCAGAAAGTATATTGCTCCTTGTAGGTTACCAATGACTTGAAATCAACCAATATAAAGCAAGAGTAATATTATCTACACATTACTTACTAGACCGGTTATTAACCCATCTGACAAACCGTTATTGAAGTTTAAATCTTAGCCCACATATGCTGCGTTGACGTGGAAGGTCATCAATGAGGTCACTGATCACAGAAGGATAGAACTCCCTAATGACATTGGCCTTAAAGTCGAAACCGATATGACACTTAATGTCTTTGTCGATGGACAACCGAGGGTCTCTCTTTGAGCTAGTAGATGAGGTAGGATTCACCGAAACTGAAGTCACATCATCCCACATGTACTCCTCTTCTTCTGAGTTCTTCCACCTCCTTTATTAGAGAATTTCTTGCGATCCTTTCTTGCGAGCCTGGATAGTGTCTCTGTACTATTACTGCCAGACGCATACCAAGCCTTTTCAACTCCTTGCGGCAATGCCTCATCTTTAGTAATATAATTACTTCTTTCACATCGGTTGAGTAATTCCCCCACACCCTTTGCGTTGTACTCATCTTTAGTACACGATACCCCTAGTTAACCCCTCAGAGCCTATCCTTTTCGCTGTTCTCGTGATGTTTCGGTTTTTCCGAAATATCAATGAAGAACATTGTTTACACCCCACCCCCAAATATACACCCAAATCGCCTTAGCCTACCCTTTATGCACTCACTTTTAGTGCATTATTGTTATCACCGCAAACCCTTAGTTCAATTATCTGGTTGCTTGCATGAGTTGCTAAGTCGAGTCATATCCTTTGTATACAGTTTTGGGACGGTTGGGATTCATGGGAAAAGTTAAAGTTTATGAAATGACGGGAAGGGAATGTTAAATTCAAATTCCCTTTGTTTGCGTAATAATGTACCCCAAGTGTTTTGATCTTTTCAATTCGGGTCAAATTAGTGTTAGAGTAATAAAAACTAAAGTGTAGGGATGTGCCTATAAATCCCTATCATTTTGATGTTACCGTAGAGGATGGTAGAGTAAAAGTGTATGAAAAAAAAAAAAAAAAAAAAAAAAAACATACATACGGGCTACCATCCTACATCTATCCTTTAAATTTATGTTTGTTTATTTCCGTTACCTAGAGTTTTAGAGTGTCGAGTCTTGGCTTAGCAACGCCATTCTTCGTATGCATTTAACATAGAGATTTTTGACTTGCCACCACTAAATAGCCTATCCCACCAAACCCTTGTTTCCCTACCGTAAGCCTAACATTACAACCCTTTAAAAGACCTCTTTGATAGTCTTTCCTAGGTGCTTACGCCAAAGCGATGGAGGTTTGATCTATTCTCAAGCCTATGGTAATCTATGTACTAGGACCGGTTAATGAGTGTTTATCTTCCATTTCCAATTTGTTATATTTCATATACACCCGAGAGAGATGTGAGATTCCAAACACCCCATGTGAGGTGCTAGTATGTAATTTCCGTGCTTGTTATGACTTTTGCGGGGCTTATATGTGTTGTGGACCGTTTTGAACCATTGCTTCATGACCCTTAACTTATAAATTAATTGGCTAAAAGCACATTTGCTTGAGGACAAGCAAATAACAAGTGTAGGGATATTTGATAAGGTTTTAAAAGGTACCATTTTGAGGGGTCGTTTAAGCCCTTATTTGATCACTTTTGTATCCGTTATTGCTTAATATCGTTCCTTTTCACTTTTTAGGTCTCTTGAAGGCAAAATGCTGGAATGACACTTATTTGGACGAAAAGGCGCGAATATACGAAGAAAATGGCCAAAGTCAGAATCGAGACACTCAAATCTGCTGAAAATATAAGGTGACGGCGTCAGGTGTTAATTGCGACGCCGTCGGAGGATTTTTGTGACGGGACAGAAGCCAAAACTCCTATTTTCAAGTGACGACGTCAAGTTATAAAAGAGTAGGCCGTCGCAACTCAGACGGCCTAGATGCGACCAAGACGGCGTCAGAAGCTGAAGAGGACGGCGTCACAGACATAAGGTGACGCCGTCGCAAGGTTAACGTGGCCAAGACGAAACCCTAATGACTGCGACACGACGGCGTCACAAAACATAAGGTGACGCCGTCGCATATGTAATATTATATATAGAATCCGAATTTTTCAGTTTTAGGAGAGTCTTTTTGGAGTAAAAACCTAAAACCGAACCAAGGGTGTCTTGTACAGTATTTTAGGGTTCCAAACCCTATCTTACATCAAGATAAGTATTTACTTCATCAATTCAATTATGTCTTTGATTATTTGTGTGTATGCTTGCATGTTCTCCATGTCCGGCTAATTTATTTGTGTGTTTGCTTAGGGAGTATGAAACTTAATTATTGAATATTTATTGGTTGTTTCTTATCTTAGTTGATTAATGATCTAGTACTGCGATAGGTCATTCGTTGTGTACTTAATGCTTGATTCATCTTTGTGAACCTTAGAATATAATTACCTGAGTAGTTGTAAGCTAAACCATCCAAAGAGTGCCTTAGAGTAAAAGTTTATTATCCCTAGTGGGTTTTGTAGACGAGACCCTTTGGTAAGTTCAAAGAGTTAGGGAGAAACGCATACCCTACAACTTTAGACACACAACGCAACTAAGAATAAGGACGTGACAACTCAACCATCAATAGGAGATAATTAAGGAGTAGTAAAACCTAAGTAAACACATCTTTAAACTATCATACGAGCACACATTAATTAGACATAGACTACCACCACCTTAGTTTAGATAATTAGATAATAGTAGAGTAATCGGTAGAAATACCAACCCCCCAAATCTAATACCCGAGATTCGTACTTTTCAATTTCCTAAAAAACATAAAAAAGATAAAAAATAATCTTCCTCAACCTTAAACTCAGCGTAGTAACTTCTCACTAGCATTCCTATTCCCCTAGAGAACGATATCAATACCCGTGGCTTACCCTAATACTATACTACAACGATTATGTTCACTGCCTAGGGTGTTGAAAAACTTGCTCGACGAAAAGAAAGTTCCTTTGACCCCGAACGCGCTGCATAAGCGTATCAAAGTTTCATGTGCAACAAAAAATAGAACGATATAACTGAGTTGGACAAATAGATAAACTATAGTTCATACCCAATACTGCTACACATTTTTGGGGACGATCTCATCCCCTGCATCACCAAATTTTGCTAAAGTAAGAATATAGGGATTGTGTAGATAAAGCTTCTTCAAACTTTCAATGTCATCACTGCAAAATTTCCAAAACTACGTATGAGTCCAACTGCTTAAACAAATGTCCTATATTTTTTCTCTAAGGATATATAATATCTCCAAAAAAGATAAGTAAACATTTTATAGCTCACCTTGAGGTAGCAGACATATAGTTTGCATTGGGGTGTACATAGAGTTAAACATTCGTAGTCACTAGTGTGCTAGAGGTTGATTGTAGAAAAGTAAAGCCTCATCCCTACGGAACTACTATCACTTATAAAAGCCATACACCTATATAGATTAATAACTCTATTGACTAGATCCAAGATTCAAATTCTATTTGACCGATAACTCTAAACGTATCAATATTCGATATGCTTACATAACCAAAGTCTATAAGCAAATAAGCAATATACAAAAGAATAAAGTCACAATATAAACGACCAATATCACATTAAATGTTATGAGCACACGCAAAGAAAACAAGGAGTTTTGCTTAACAAATGAGTCACACGTTAAACTAGAAACAGATCATAACAACATCTATTCGACAAATAATAATAGACTGTTTTGATATTTTTAGAGCATAATATTAGTTTTCGAATCAACACTGACACAACATATACAATTTCACATATCATATTACACTAAGAAATTCATTTTTTTCACTTGAGCATTTCATCAAACACCTTGTATTCAAGTTTTGTTTCGCTATCCCAATTTCTAGCAAAATGAAAATGCAGATCCACAAGTTTGAAGCTAATCAATGGTTAACATCATTCGAGCTCCATAATTCATAAATTAGGTCAAAATGCTATAAGAAACGTAATTAAACAACTAATTAGAGATCTATGAGCATTAAGTGTGATAATAAGTAGAACAATTATACCTTTGATGAATCAAATTGAATGAATTGAGATAGATTATGAAGCTAGGGTTTGTTTACACATAGTTGAAGGTGTTTGTGTGTGTGTTTTGAGGAGAAAGGAATAAAGGAAATGCGGGAAATGAAACTTTCTGAATGATATTGGGTCTATGTAAATAACGTGACTTTTTACTAAAGAAAAAGATGGTATCGATGGTTTCATTGTTTAATTATTTTTCCCCTATTTACTTAGCTTATATAAAAATAACACTTCTTATAAACAGGGGTTTTTGTTTAAGTTTATATCGCTTATTTGACTTCGGCTTATATTTTATAAGCCTCAATTTTGACTTATTTTAAGACTTATGGGCTTATATAATTTTATCGTATCATAATAAACTTATATAAACCCACAATTATCAAAATAAGCTGAAAACATTATGGCTTATTAAATATAAGCCGAAACACAAATAAGTTAATAAGCCACATATAAGCTTAAAAAAACATTTTTCGCCATTAATTTAAAAAAAAAAATTGTGACAATAATGTTCGTTACTTTTTTACAATGTTGCAAAAATCGTGAATTGGTAGTCGAGCGGTCGACCACCCTGCAGCGAGTAATCGGTCAAGTCGAGATTAATCGGTGATTAATCGGATTGGCATTTCCTGCAATTTTTTGGTATTTTTGGAGACAAAACTAAAAATTTTAACCGATTCCAAACCTGCTATGTTTCCAAACCTCAATAAAAGGCTCAAATTCTGATTATGATGCCCATTGTGCGTTATAAATGAAATATATGATCCCCAAATTAAGTAGAATGCCTAAATTATTATTTTTTTTAAAAATTACCGATTTGCCCGATTGAGGCGATTTTTTACCGATTCGGCCGATTTTTTGACTGATTAGTGTCGATTTTTTACCTAGGCCGGTTTTTCGACCGATTTTCGAAAATTGACAAGGTACTCGGCTGATTAACGATTAATCGGCCGAGTTGACCGATTTTTGCAACATTGCTTTTTTATACCGAAAAATATAGTATATGTATAATGACGAAATTAGTGACTACTTTTGAGCTTGGTGACTAACTGTTTATAAATGACCAAATATTAATGTCCATGTATTATATGGTCACTATTTTGCCTAAATAGTGACCAAAAACAAAGTCGGCACTAAATTTTGGTCACTATAGGCATTTTTTTTTGTAGTTTTTATCAGTCTTTATCAGTTTTTTTATCAGTCTTTTTAGGCCTTTTGGCCATTGAAGAACGTATGTATTGTTAAGATAAGTTATTTATTTAATCATTCAATCATGTCTATGTGTTATTGTTTGATTTATTTAATTGTTTCTCTTTACATAACTATGCTAGGCTAAATTGATTAGTGTTTACTTAGGATTGTATGAAACCTATTTATTAGTTACTTTGTTTATCTTCTTCTTTTTTAATGATGTGCACGTTAAGAGTTGGAAAACTGGCTAGGGAAAACTAGACTAACTTGAACGTCCACTAAAACGTGTCCTTTTAATGCTTATGTCTTAGGCCATTAATTTGTGAAAGGTATTTATTGCGTAGGCTAGTCGTACGGTGTGCTTGACATTCATATAGGCGTCGCTCTCCCATAAGAGTCTATAGGCGTGAGGACTAACCAACCCACAATACGAAAGTAAAAATGTGTTTTACTATTATACCATTTTCAATTAAATAAAATTATTTAATATTAATAAATTTTAAAAGGAGTTCTATAAAGTTATGCACATAAGTCCTCACCAAACACCGATGGGCCCGCTATTTTATAGTGATTAATTAATTTATAAATTAACTAATTAATTAATATAATTAATTATTTATGTAATTAGGCTTTAGTGACGACACGTCCTCACCAAAGGTGTGGTGGGTGCAGATTATAACTTTGACTGAGATTTTGGGTGGTCTCATATAGTCGTCGCTAAACTTTGAAAAGTCCTCGTCAATAAATTTAGTGGCAGGCGTATTGGGAGGACATATTGGCAATAGCATGTCCTCGCCAATTCTCGCCAATGGCTCCATCTCGTCCTCGCGATTAGAATGAAAGCACACTAATTCTATAGATTCCATTTCATTACGAACCACATAATAGTTACCAGATATTTCATTTTAACCTAGTCGTAAATTCATGTTTGAGAATAAGTAGACGCTTTGATGAAAAATAACTTTTATTTTGGGTCTTTGATGGGGCTTTATTTTGAATTGTATGAGCCGCCTTTTTTTAATAGAAGACTTCCATGAAATTTCTCACTGGTCCCAAATGAATATCTACCATGAAATTTCTTTTGGCTGCTTCCAAAATTTATTTTTGCAATCTAGCTACATTATTGTGGCCCTCTGTTGTGATAATGGTGAAAAGACCATCACTCATTACAAATAGTCGCACTGGTAGTTTTTATAAGTTTCCAAAATGAAGAAGTTCACTGAATTTAGAAAAAGATCATATTCTAAAAGAAATTACCCCGACGCTAACGTCGGGAATACGCTAGCCTAGACTGCATACAATTTTTGATGAAAAAAATTGATTTTTTCGATACTAAAGAGAATTCTGCTAAAATACCTAAGTTCCACTCCAATGGCAAAAGTGCTACGTGCTATAGTATTTTGAGGAGTCCTGGGTCTAACTTAATCAGGCCATGAAACATGCTTATGTAATATCTTAGAAAATTACTCGGTAACCTATTCACTTTATCTTCTAGACATGTAATCAGGTATAAATTCTTGTTATCAGAATAGTACTTAAGTACTGTGAGTCACGATGGTGATTGTGTTGGTTTAATGGACAATAAATTAATAGATGTGTGTTAGGATCGAACTCGAGACCACGGGATTGCACACTTTACGTATGAGAATTAAAGTTTAATAATTAAATATAAAATATTTATTTAGTTATTAATTACACGAAATAATATATAACGGACGTTAAGTTAATTAAGTGTAATGGACTAACGATCGTTAAATGTTAATTGGAAGGACTAGAAAATAAAATAGAGATTGGGAAGCTTCTGGAATCCCCTTGGGATTACAAACCGATCGGCCAAGGTTCCAAAAGCCCAATCCATTGCCAACTTGTTCACCAAGTTTGCTTGGGTATATATACAAGGCTAGGGGTCTTGTTTTTGCATCTCTTGTGCTCATAAGCTAAAACCTAAAAAGTGTTTGTGTGTGTTTTTGCTTATATTCGGTCGACTACCTCCCAAGGGTGTCGAATACTTTGTTTTTCCAAAACATATTATGATAGATCTGCAAGGATATCTAATAATAGACCTCATGATGATGGAATTTTCATTCATAGATCTGCAAGGATATCTCAGATATTTGATTTATATGCTGAGAAATATGAGTTACAGGATTATAGTAAACCTGATAATCATTATGATGGATTACCAAATATTGAATTGGGTAAATTACTCATACTATGAATGTTAAAGATGTTGTCCATAAAGATAATCAATTTTGGAAATTTGGTTTATCTTAATAGTTAGAATAGAGAATGGAAATGAGTTTCTTCAAAGAGATGGAAAACCTAGTGGTTTGAATTTCTATGTACAAATCATATGGACAATATTGTACACATATTTAATGCATGTCTTATGACAAGATTATTAATCATACTTAAGCAATTAATTGTGATTGAATATTCTTTTCTAGAAACATTAAATATATAAAGATGATAATTGTCATACTTGTTTTCTTTAATATGGAATATGACAATGGAATATATAAACTCTTTCTTGAGAAATTACTTGAGCGAGGACGGTAAGTAATTGAAAGGTTTTTTGAATTAATATAATCTTTGGAAGTATACGAAGTGCAATAATTCATGAATGGATAAATGCATGCATCTATGAAATTATTCTTATATTTAATTATTAAATCTTAGTTTTGATTTATAATTGAAATAAGATAAATTTTATGTATTCCTGAAAGCTAGTGGGAGTATTATGTAAAGTTTTTAAATCTTATATGTTGTATAACATATAGGAAGTAACATTCCTTGTTAAAAGTTAAGTCTTAGTTTGAAATAAAACTTCACTTGTAAGATTTAAGAATTAAAACATACAACCTTGGAATATATGTTTATTATTAATAAACATGTGCAGTAAAACAAATGATTCTAATAAAACATGATATAAAAATCTTTTGACAAGATAGAACATGAATGAAGTTTAAGTTTGACCTGTAGATTTATCATGTACGTCATGTTGTGTATTAAAATTGTTGTATCATTCTTGAATAAGAAGTGATTTGACAACATTGATATCTAATTAAAAGTTATTAGATAACTTGTGTAATGAATATTCTAATAGAATTACATCCTTAAAAACTGGAATTGCTCCTAGATTCTATGGATGAACAATATGTCAATTGTTGTGCAAATTGTCATCAGCTTCAAACTTGAAAGTTTGGAAAGCATCAAACATTACACAAATAGATATTAAAGTTTACGGAGTTTTAATGAGCATATTGTTGTTTGTATACAATGATGCTGGTTTAATTGAGATGACACTCAATACTAGTCGTGGTAGGATTTCATCCTTGTTAATGGCCATGTGAACTAGTTGTGCTACTAAGAGCGCAATTGCATTATACATTAAAAGAATAAGAATACCTTAAACTTTAAAATGTTTGAAAGTTTAAATTGTCATAAATTGGTAATAGAGGATGTCACACACTTTATGAATTATTATGTGGATTGGTGAATGCACACATACAAGAACTTCACTAATTGAATTCTTGAAATAAGTATTCTCAAAATTACGATAGATCAAGTTGGTTGATTTATGCCTTGTCAACAAGTATGATTGTAATTACTTGAGGCATAATTCATCAAACTGGAATTTTCATGCATTGATCTATTTGGTATTCGGATAAGGGATGTTAAACAATTGTTATAATAAATCAAATACTTGGTATGTTTGATTTTATAATATATTGTATCCTATATTTGCATGTTTAATCCGTGAATAAATTTATTTATTCTAAATCGTCCGTTGTCAATTAATGATATGGGAGTATTGATAAAGCTACACGCGTCGTTCGGGGTCAAAGGAACTTCCTTTTCGTCGAGCAAGTTTTTCAACACCCTAGGAAGTGAACCTAATCGTTGTAGTGTACTATTAGGGTAAGCCACGGGTATTGATATCGTTCTCTAGGGGAATAGGAATGCTAGTAAGAAGTTACTACGCTAAGGTTGGGGTTGAGGAAGATTATTTTTTATCTTTTTATATTTTTTTTAAGAAATTGAAAGGTACGAATCTCGGCGTATTGGATTTGGGGGGTTGGTATTGCTACCGATTACTCTACTTATCTAATTATCTAATCTAAGGTGTATGTAGTCTATGTCTAATTAATGTGTGCTCGTATGATAGTTTAAAGATGTGTTTACTTAGGTTGTACTACTCCTTAATTATCTCATATTGGTGGTTGAATTGTCACGTCCTTATTCCTAGTTGCGTTGTGTGTCTAAGGTTGTAGGGTATGCGTTTCTCCCTAACTCTTTGAACTTACCAAAGGGTCTCATCTACAAAACCCACTAGGGATAATAAACTCTTACTCTAAGGCACTCTTTGGATGGTTTAGCTTACAACTACTCAAGGAGTCATATTCTAAGGTTCACAAAGATTTAATCAAGCATTAAGTACACAACGAATGACCCATCGCATTACTAGATCATTAATCAACTAAGATAAGAGACAACCAATCAATATTCAATAATTAAGTTTCATATTCCCTAAGCAAACACACAAGTAAATTAGCCGGACATGGAGAACATGCAAGCATACACACAAATAATCAAAGACATAATTGTATTAATGTAGTAAACACTTATCTTGATGTAAGTTAGGGTTTGGAACCCTAAAATACTGTACAAGACAGCCTTGGTTCGGTTTAGGTTTTTACTCCAAAAGACTACACCAAAAACTGAAAAATTCGGATTCTATATATAAGATTACACTTGCGACGGCGTCACCTTATGTTTTGTGATGCCGTCGTGTCGCCGTCATTAGGGTTTCATCTTGGCCACGTTAGACTTGCGACGGCGTCACCTTATGCTTGTGACGCCGTCCTCTTCAGCTTCTGACGCCGCCTGGATTGCATCTAGGCCGTCTGAGTTGCGACGGTCTACTCTTTTATAACCTGACGTCGTCACTTGAAAAATATGAGTTTTGGCTTCTGAGCCGTCACAAAATCCTCCGACGGCGTCACAATTTAACACCTGACGCCGTCACCTTGTGTTTTCAGCAGCTTTGAGTGTCTCGATTCTAACTTTGGCCATTTTCTTCGTATATTCGCGCCTTTTCGTCCAAATAAGTGCCATTCCAGCATTTTGCCTTCAAGAGACCTAAAAAGTGAAAAGGAACGATATTAAGCAATAACGGATTCAAAATTGATCAAATAAGGGCTTAAACGACCCCTCAAAAAGGTACATTTTAAAACCTTATCAAATATCCCTACACTTGGTATTTGCTTGTCCTCAAGCAAATGTGCTTTTAGCCAATTAATTTATAAGTTAGAGGTCATGAAGCATTGGTTTAAAACAGTCCACAACACATATAATCCCCGCAAAAGTCATAACAAGCACGGAAATTACATACTAGCACCTCACATGGGGTGTTTGGATACTCACATCTCTCTCGGGTGTATATGAAATATAACAAATTGGAAATGGAAGATAAACACTCATTAACCGGTCCTAGTACATAGATTACCATAGGCTTGAGAATAGATCAAACCTCCATCGCTTTGGCGTAAGCACCTAGGAAAGACTATCAAAGAGGTCTTTAAAGGGTTGTAACGTTAGGCTTACGGTAGGGAAACAAAGGGTTTGGGGGGGATAGGCTTTTTAGTGGTGGCAAATCAAAAATCTCTATGTTACAAGCATACAAAGAATGGCGTTGCTAAGACAAGACTCGACACTCTAAACTCTAGCTAACTGAAATAAACAAACATAAATTTAAAGGATAGATGTTGGATGGTAGTCCGTATGTTTTTTTTTTTTTTTTTTTTTTTTTTTTTTTTTTTTTTTCCATACACTTTTACTCTACCATCCTCTACGATAACATCAAAATGATAGGGATTTATAGGCACATCCCTACACTTGAGTCTTTATTACTCTAACACTAATTTGACCCGAATTGAAAAGATCACAACACTTGGGGTACATTATTACGCAAACAAAGGGAATTTGAATTTAACGTTCCCTTCCCGTCATTCCATAAACTTTAATTTTTCCCATGAATCCCAATCGTCCCAAAACTGTGTACAAAGGATATGACTCGACTTAGCAACTTATGCAAGCAATTAGATAATTGAACTAAGGGTTTTGGGTGATAAAAATAATGCACTAAAAGTGAGTGCATACAAGGTAGGCTAAGGCGATTTGGGTGTATATTTGGGGGTGAGGTGTAAACAATGCTCTTCATTGATATTTCGGAAAAACCGAAACATCACGAGAACAGCGAAAAGGATAGGCTCTGAGGGGTTAACTAGGGGTATCGTGTACTAAAGATGAGTACAACGCAAAGGGTGTGGGGGAATTACTCAACCGAGGTGGAAGAAGTAATTATATTACGGGGTATCAAACAAGGGTTATCCTAATGCCTCTTATCATTTAGTTATTCCTAACTACACAAGTGTAGTCTCACTAGCGATCTTGGAATGCATCACAAAACAAGTTCTAGAATCTAATATACTACCGGTTCACACTCTAAGCATTTAAAGATGAATGCTTTAATTCCTACTAATCTAAGGGTGATTCTCACATTTTTGGTGGAATTTAGGTGGTAAGGGTTTTTGTGCTAGTCATGCAACTTCCTATCCGTGAGACGCTTTTGTTAAGACTAATGGCCCACTCCTATATGTCATGAAAAATTTTAAATTTGGTGCCAAAATTACCCTAACCGACATTTTCTCATGGTTTATTACACAAATACAATTGGACAAAGCAAATAATCAAGGATAAGCATAGTTTCAAAGTTCCCATTTTGTTTTCCCTCCCTACAGTTAAACTGAACATTGTCCCCGATGTTCCCCGAAAGTATCAAAGTTATGATAATGGAAGGTAATTAAAAACGAAAGAAACTAGTAGTTCCCTGATTAGCTCGGTAGGATCCGTGTGAAGTGGTTGTTAAATCCTTTCCAAGAAGAATTTATGCGTGAAAAGCTCCTTCCAATCTTATGTAACTTCTTCTTGATAAATTAAACCTGCACAATTGAAGAAAACAAACGAAACCTTCGCGTAAAATCGGCGGTAATAATATATATAAGACTCGATTTAAACTAGGATATAATGCTTGTGGAATGGATGTTTACAGAATTTCTGGAAAATTAAGACCTGGAAAATTTCAAAAATTTATAAGTAGCTCAGAAAACGAGAAAAAAGTAATCTGTTGTTTTTACTCCTTCCTGACGCCGTCAGGTTGCGATCCTGACGCCGTCAGGTTATCCTGACAAAAACTGGTCTGCGATTTTCTGAAAAACATTCTGGAAAATTTACATCTTTAGAATCTGGAATAATTTCTGCAAAACATCCATTATGACTCGATACAAGCATTTGACTCGAACAAACACACAAATATATCTTTTAGTTAATTGTTATTCTCATGTTTACGTTTCTTTTGAAAACGTGTGTAATCCTCCCTACACTTATCCCTTATGTAAAATACCTTTATATGCAATTAAGACGAGGTTAAAAACAAAATAAAGCATTTTTTACAAATTTAAACATGAGGATAAACAATTAATAAAAGACATATGACACTAACAAGCAAACAATTAAGCATGGGTTGCCTCCCACGAAGCGCTTTTCTTTATTTAAGAGTCTTGTAGCTAGACTCGTAGTCGTGCTCCTATGTTGCCTCGCGCACGCTCTCGTGCTCATACTTAAGCCATTCCACCGCTCTTTCATCCTTTTTGTAATCATCTCCTAATTCAAGGCATTTTTTGTAATACCGCTTAGTTTTCTCATATGGGTACCTAAGCCCACTTTGCTTATCCCTTTCACTAAGCAATGGAATAGGGGACATTCTATTACAAGCCTCAATGTCCTTATGTTTAAACCTAGGATGAGCGCGTGGCATTTGGTAGATAAAATCTTCAACTTCATCAGAGAATGTAATTAGACCATCAATCATCCGTTCATTCAGCCTAGTCAATTTTTTAAAAGGTTTTCCAAAAATTACATGAGTGAGGTCCTTATCAATAAATTCTCCTAAGTCTTCTAAGACCATGAATTCTACCAAATAAGCAAAACTTCCAACAAACACGTGCAAATGAGTGACTGGTTCAACAACATTATTCCCTTGATAAGTTAACTCACTGATCTTGATTTTATTGTACAGGTCTCTTGAGATTAAGTTTAAAGGTAATAATGAATTCAAATAAGCATCGAACCCTTCTAGTCCTATTTTGCTTGCATGTTAAAGGGGCCATCTTTCTCAATCCTACACCTAGGGTCAAAACATTGGGAGGGGTCTTCCTCAATTTCAAAACTAACTCCATTAATGACCTCCCCGCTATCAAGTGCTTCACCATAATCAAATTCCTTATCGGAATCTGAGTCATAGAAAGCACTTTGTTGTTGCCAATTTATCTCATTATGCCCTAGGTGATTTCCAAAATGGTGAATGGGTGAAGGGTTTTTGTCGGATTGCGTTCTCAATTTCGGGATTGGGAACGGGTAGAGTAAAAAATCTTCGGTGGAAGATACGTATCATGGTGAGTGAGGGTTTTTACGAACATAGGTCACGAAGAAGGGGGATAGACTACGAGAAAGCTAAAAATGAGAAAAATTTACTTGATAGGAATCAAGAAAAGAAACCTAAACGAGGTGGACTACTAACTAGCTATTCTATTGCCCGGCAGCGGCGCCAAAAACTTGATAACCCTA
Source organism: Chrysanthemum seticuspe (assembly GCA_019973895.1). Lineage (NCBI taxonomy): Eukaryota > Viridiplantae > Streptophyta > Magnoliopsida > Asterales > Asteraceae > Chrysanthemum > Chrysanthemum seticuspe. The sequence continues at coordinate 357,195,337 of BPTQ01000009.1, forward strand.
CACGCGTCGTTTGGGGTCAAAGGAACTTCCTTTTCGTCGAGCAAGTTTTTCAACACCCTAGGCAGTGAACCTAATCGTTGTAGTGCAGTATGAGGGTAAGCCACGGGTATTGATATCGTTCTCTAGGGGAACAGGAATGCTAGTAAGAAGTTACTACGATAAGGTTGGGGTTGAGGAAGATTATTTTTTATCTTTTTATATTTTTTTTAAGAAATTGAAAGGTACGAATCTCGGGGTATTGGATTTGGGGGGTTGGTATTGCTACCGATTACTCTACTTATCTAATTATCTAATCTAAGGTGTATGTAGTCTATGTCTAATTAATGTGTGCTCGTATGATAGTTTAAAGATGTGTTTACTTAGGTTGTACTACTCCTTAATTATCTCCTATTGGTGGTTGAATTGTCACGTCCTTATTCCTAGTTGCGTTGTGTGTCTAAGGTTGTAGGGTATGTGTTTCTCCCTAACTCTTTGAACTTACCAAAGGGTCTCGTCTACAAAACCCACTAGGGATAATAAACTCTTACTCTAAGGCACTCTTTGGATGGTTTAGCTGACAACTACTCAAGGAGTCATATTCTAAGGTTCACAAAGAATTAATCAAGTATTAAGTACACAACGAATGACCTATCGCATTACTAGATCATTAATCAACTAAGATAAGAGACAACCAATCAATATTCAATAATTAAGTTTCATATTCCCTAAGCAAACACACAAGTAAATTAGCCGGACATGGAGAACATGCAAGCATACACACAAATAATCAAACACATAATTGTATTAATGAAGTAAGCACTTATCTTGATGTAAGTTAGGGTTTGGAACCCTAAAATACTGTACAAGACAGCCTTGGTTCGGTTTAGGTTTTTACTCCAAAAGACTACACCAAAAACTGAAAAATTCGGATTCTATATATAAGATTACACTTGCGACGGCGTCACCTTATGTTTTGTGACGCCGTCGTGTCGCCGTCATTAGGGTTTCATCTTGGCCACGTTAGACTTGCGACAGCGTCACCTTATGCTTGTTACGCCGTCCTCTTCAGCTTCTGACGCCGTCTTGATTGCATCTAGGCCGTCTGAGTTGCGACGGTCTACTCTTTTATAACATGACGTCGTCACTTGAAAATATGAGTTTTGGCTTCTGAGCCGTCAGAAAATCCTCCGACGGCGTCACAATTTAACACCTGACCCCGTCACCTTGTGTTTTCAGCAGCTTTGAGTGTCTCGATTCTGACTTTGGCCATTTTTTTCGTATATTCGCGCCTTTTCATCCAAATAAGTGCCATTCCAGCATTTTGCCTTTAAGAGACCTAAAAAGTGAAAAGGAACGATATTAAGCAATAACGGATACAAAATTGATCAAATAAGGGCTTAAACGACCCCTAAAAAAGGTACCTTTTAAAACCTTATCAAGTATCATTAAACTAAGACAAATCTGAGAGATATGGTAGGATATACTTGAAAGTATATTGATGAGAATGCATACCAATTTCAGATGATATTCAATGAATTGAATATAGGACTTATCCCAACTACATGATTTTACTTTATGGATATTGTTATTAAGTAAATCATGAATAGTTATCCTCAGACTTGAGATACTAGATAAGTGTCATGAATGTAGTGCACTTCTGTGGAACAACTTAACGCTAAACGTAACTGGTAGTCATAAGGGTTGTTTCCTGAAGTGTTGCAAAGTTCATGGGTTATTCTTGTAGTCAAGATAGAATTTGTTCCTTCAAATTTATTTTCGAGTTTAATACTGCTGGGCCCCTCGTAGGGTTGACAAGATGTTTGCCTGGCCACGCCCAAATATCTCCCCTGAATATGTTCAGAAGATTTGGTAATCTTGCTCAATCACTAAAACGAGAAACAGAATGGTTGAATAAAGAATGACTTAATTCCATATCTTTATTTAACATGGTATTAGAAACAAAAGGATAATAATAATGAGAAATCATTAAAAGGTTTTCCAGAAGCCTTGCTCGAGTTGTACTAGAGGCATCGAAGTGTTGCTAGACGCTAACCGATGTGATCACACTATTAAGATATGTCCAAGTGGGAGTTGTTGGTTTAATGGACAATAAATTAATAGATGTGTGTTAGGATCGAACTCGAGACCACGGGATTGCACACTTTACGTATGAGAATTAAAGTTTAATAATTAAATATAAAATGTTATATTTAGTTATTAATTACACGAAATAATAGATAACGGACGTTAAGTTAATTAAGTGTAATGGACTAACGATCGTTAATTGTTAATTGGAAGGACTAGAAAATAAAATAGAGATTGGGAAGCTTCTGGAATCCCCTTGGGATTACAAACCGATCGGCCAAGGTTCCAAAAGCCCAATCCATTGCCAACTTGTTCACCAAGTTTGCTTGGGTATATATACAAGGCTAGGGGTCTTGTTTTTGCATCTCTTGTACTCATAAGCTAAAACCTAAAAAGTGTTTGTGTGTGTTTTTGCTTATATTCGGTCGACTACCACCCAAGGGTGTCGAATAGTTTGTTTTTCCAAAACATATTATTTTGTGTTAATTAAACTAGCATTTACTTTAATTCGTTAATAGTACGTGTGTACAAGAACATGGTACAATCACACTATTGATTGTATCTTGGATTGAATTACAAAACGGTAAGGGATAATTCTTATAATCCTATAAACCCTAATTAGGGTTCATCCAATTGCTAGTTTTGTGGATTTGATTCTTGTTCGGCTAGAATCAAGAAAGGTACGCATATTCTTGTTTATGTTAATTAATCATTCATTAATCTTTCCTATACGCTTCCGCATGTGTACTTGATGTTTATTGTTTATATTTATGATTGTCATGTTATATAATTCCAACAGATTGTTCTAGTTGTTTTGTGTTGACGGGCCAACTTGTGATATGGTTGATTTTGGTGTGAACAAAGACTTTGTGATCTTATCATCAAGAGAAGACCTTTAGAAGTCGTGATTGCAAAAACACCAGTTATTTTGCCCATTGGTCCTAACGAATGTGGCATGATATTATCGAGTTTTATAAGAGGCGTGAAATTACAAAATGAATGCGTTACGACTCTACACAAATCCGCGTCTCAAGTTTTCGGTCACTATAGGAACTAAAGAAGCAAAATCCGAAACATTGTACACGGTACATTTATGATATATAACTATCATACATGTTATCCATCAAGAGTACATAGTGTGTTAAGATGAATACCTTCATTGAATGATATGTTTGTTTTCCCTACATGTAGTAGAAAAAAAGTGGAACAACTCCCATGCCAAACAGCTATATAACAAAGTCCATGCCTCTTGAATCTATTAAAATGCTTAACTTATTCCTAATATAACTAACAACTAGTGTACAACTAATAGTCTCCCGCAGTCGAAACGGGAGGTTGACGAACATTGAGACTGGCTCTAAAATCATCAAAAAGAACATGAGGAAGGCCTTTAGTAAAAATATCTGCAATCTGGTAACCCCGTGCGTGCACGGTATTATAACTGATACTTAGTATGAATTATTATGAAAAAGAACATGAGAGCCAAAGAATCTTAAATTTGATGATGTATAAATACATATGCCATCCACAGTTACAAATAAGTTCAAAAGCTGGTATGCTACACAGTCTTTTGAAAATGTATCGTAGATATATAATTCTATAAAAGTCAGCAGATTCATTATATTCAGTGACATGATCTTATCCCCTCCAATTTGATTGCAAACTTCTTTTATAACCGGCCTCATCATCCCATTCAAATTTATGCATCTTTTTGCAAGCTTAGCAACCACTACTAACTGCTCTTCTGGACCATCCAACACTCGGTTATCAACGTTCTCCAAAAGAAGCCCTTACAAGTGAATTCCACATTTATTTAACACTAATAACTTACAAGGTAAACATGAAAAAACCATAGAAACTAATAGCTAGCTACTGCTTAGCCACTTTTGAAGCATGAAAAACATGCAAAAACAAAAATAAAACTTACTCTAAGGAGTACATAGAGAACACTGCAACAATTTGTGGGGAGATTAAGCATACCCAAACAAATTTAGCATGGCTTGCTTTCTTGAAACATCATTTTCATACTACCACATGAGTAAGATTCCCATTCAATTGTACTTTATGAGATTAATGGTACCACTACTACCTCGTAAAGATCAGATTGCTCAACTTCTAGGATCAAGCTTCTAGTTTCCTCATTTTTTTGTTGTTGACTCCATGGATGAGTTTTGAGCTTCTTTAATCCTTCCAACTCCATTACCACCTCTTTCATACTAGGTCTGTCATTGCCATGTACGTTAAGGCATCTCTTTACCAAGTCACCTACTGCTTGTAACTGTTGGAAATGTATATATTTATAAATACGTAAATGTCCGGATTCGAACTCGTGACCACGAGATTGCACACATTACAAATGAGAATTAAAGTTAAATAATTAATGTTAATTGATTACGATTAATTATTAAACAAAACTCGACTAACGATCGTTAAGTATTTAACGGTAAATAACTAACGACCGTTAAATGTAAAGAGAAGGACTTGTAGTGAAAAATCTTAAAATAAAAAAGATATGGGAATCCCTTTGGGGGCTTAGTATGGCCGGCCATAAGGGGCTTTACACAACCCAAACCCTAACTTGTTCCCAAAGATTTTGTACACTATATATATAAAGGCTAGGGTTAATGTTTTTCATAACTTTTGTGCACACACATTAACCTAATATTTTCTTTGTTTCTCTCTTGGAAAAATCGGCCAACCCTTTTCATAGGGTGTTTGGTTTTGTTTTTCTATAACAAGGTTTTTTACATCTAGCAATCTCTTTAATTTGTTTGTTAATTCGTGTGTACAAGAACGTGGTGTAACACACTATTGTTACATCAATTGGTTTGAGTTATAAAACGGTAAGGGATAACTCGTTAAACCACTTTGTTAGATTCATTGAAGAGATCTAGTCAATTGCAAGAGGTACGTTACGCATTACTTAAGTTAATTAATTATTGTTATTATTCTTAGTCTTCTGCTGTGTACTCTGTGGTGTCTATATGGTTTATGTGTTATCATATATCTTAAACTAAACAGTGGCATCACGAGCCAGGTTTAACAAGTAATTAATTACTGAAACATATAAAACTAATAAACAGATTGTGTTATTAATTGTATGTGTAGATCTAGGGTTTGCAAAACCTAAACCCTAATTTTTTGGGAGGGGGCCGTATTTTTTGTGCCCTAATTAGGGTTTTGTAAACTTATGTTTTAATTGGATTAGAAACCCTAGGTTGCATGTAATTTTATGTGTATTGCGTAACTCTGTTTAATTGCATTAATTGTTAAGTATGATTTATATCCATGATAAATACATGCATGTTTTGTCATGGATATGCTTTTATTGTATGTTTTACTTGGTTAAGTGATATACACTAAATTTTTGATAGATCTAAAATTGGGGAAGACCTCAATCATTATTATTAAATCAATTATGTGTTATGTGGTATGTGTTTAATTTTGACTTACGCAATCGATGAATCGATGCATGTGGCTCACCTTCTTGTAAACGGGTGAAAGTCTTAATTAAACATATCCAATGAAATGGAAACACCTGAGATTACCTTTTATTTGTGTGAGAACGTAACTTAGGTCGTAATCAAAGGGTAAAATATCGACGTGACGTGAGAACGGGCATGGATGATTTTGCAGTTTCTTAAGTTGGACAACTTAATTGATTTAGGCGGTGAGAACTGGCAGCTCAAGGCATAAGATGGGATAAAACATGTTTACATGGCAATTGAAATTGGCTATATGTAAATCCCATAAATCTAGGAATTGCCATTGAAATTGGCAATTGAGCAAAGGCTCTACCATTTTGTATAAATTCATTACTAGCAGATCAACTGACGTGATGAGATTATGAAAAATTGTATCCCAATTTTCAATAATAATTAATTGGTTATATGAATATGAACCTTGGGTATTTAATTTATTAAAAAGGAAAATTATCAAAATACTAATTATGGTATTTTGAACTTTTTCTATAGATAGCTCATAAACCTGAAAACACTATGAGATTAATGAGTGCTGCTTTCAAAGATATGATTGGAAGAGACAAGCTGACTGGTCCAAATTTTAATGATTGGCATTGTGGACTTAGGATCATCCTTTGTGTTGCCAAAAGACTTGGACATTTTGACAACACATCTGCCTGCAACTCCTGCTGATACGGCTACTGCTCTCTTGAACAAGAGGAGTTTTGTGTTGAGTATGATAAGCACAATGATGTGGCGTGTCTTATGCTTTCGGGGATGTCTGCTCAATTGCAAAAACAATTTGAGCACTATCCACCTATGAGCACGTTAGATGAACTCAAACGTATGTTTGAGAAGCCACCAGCAGCTGAATTGTATGAACTTATTGAAAAGGTTCATAACTGCAAGCAAGAGGTTAGTAAATCTGTCTCCGACCACATCCTCGAGATGAAACATCACTTGGACCAATTGGAGAAGCTCGGCTGTGGTTATTCCCAAGATGTGTGTGTCGGCCTCATCAATCACTCCCTTAATCAGGAACGATTTGGTGATTTTGTGCGACAATATAACATGCATTGCACGGGGAAGACCGTGAATGAGTTACATGCAATGCTTGTAGACTTCGAGAAGAGATTACCAAAGAAGGCTCCTACACATGATTTGCTAGAAATACAAGGTGGTAGGGTAAATAAGCCAAAGCCGCAAGCAGATAAGAATGGAAAAGGAAAAGGAAAGGGGAAACAAGTTGTCATCCCACCAGCTCCTAAGAAGAACCCTGCAAAGAAAAAGGAGAATCCTAAGAAGGATTCGGCTTGCCACCACTGTAACTCACCAGGTCATTAGAAGCGGAACTGTCCAGTGTATCTGAAAGAGTGCCTTCAGAATAAAAATAAGATGGTGCCTAGCTCATCAGGTATTTTTATGTTTGAATTATTTTCTTTTCCTCGTAAGAAAAATTCCTGGATTTACGATACAGGATGTGGTACTCACATCTGTAATACTTCGCAGGGACTTAGAGGAGCGAAGAAGCTGACCTGTGGAGAAAGATACTTGTACGTTGGAAATGAAAAGCATGCAGTAGTCGAAGCCATAGGGACTTTTGATTTAGTGTTGCCTTCGGGTTTAATTCTTGAACTAAATAATTGTCATTATGCACCCTCCATTGTTAGGGGGTGTTATTTCAGTTTCTTTGTTAAAAGATATTGGTTTTGTGCACACTTTTATTAGTTATTGAATTTCAGTTTCTTTTAATAATGTTTTTTATTTTAATGCAATTCCTATACTTGGTGTGTTTGAAATTGATATGGATGGTTGTGTATCTAATGAAAATAATTCGTTGTATAGCATTAGCAATAAGAAGAGAAAGTCTAATTGTGACTCTTCTTATCTTTGGCATTGTCGCCTTGCCCATATAGGTAAGAAACGCATGGAAAAGCTGCAACACGAAGGGCTTTTACAAATGGACTATGATGAATCATTTGACAAATGCGAGTCTTGCATAGCTGGGAAGATGACAAGGAAACCTTTTTCACCACAAGTGGGGGGCTTATGATCTACTTGGATTGATACAGACTGATGTGTGTGGTCCACTTAGACATGTGTCCAAACGTGGTGCTACCTACTTCTTAACCTTTACGGATGATTTCAGTCGTTATGGTTATGCTTATTTACTTAAATATAAACATGAAGTCTTTGAAACATTTAATGTTTTCAAAAGTGAAGTAGAATTACAACTCGGTAAGAAGATTAAAGCTCTTCGATCCGATAGAGGTGGTGAATATATAAGCCAAGATTTTAAAGATTACTTAGCTGAGTGTGGAATTATCCAGCAGCTCACATCTCCTTATACTCCACAACAAAATGGTGTATCTGAAAGGAGAAATCGTACTTTACTTGACATGGTACGATCAATGTTTGAACTCACGACTCTTCCTTTTACTTTTTGGGATTATGCCCTTGAAACTGCTATTCGCATTTTGAATATGGTTCCAACGAAGAAGGTTGTTAAGACTCTATATGAAATATGGACAGGAAAAGCTCCCAAATTTTCTTACTTAAAGGTCTGGGGATGTGAGGCATTTGTTAAACGTGACTCACCAGGTAAGCTCCAACCCAGATCTGTTAAGTGTATCTTTGTAGTATACCCTAAGGAAACTATGGGTTACTACTTCTACTACCCAGCTGAGAACAAAGTCATAGTGGCTAGGTATGGAGACTTCCTTGAAAGGAATCTCATATCTCAAGAACTCAGTGGGAGAGTATATGATCTAGAATATGATCAAGAATATACAACACCTTCTGATAATACTAGCCAACTTCAAGAAGAGCCTGAAAGCTTAGGCGCTCATCCTGAAGTTTTCCCATTCGTAGGTCTAAAAGGACTATACGTGCACCTGACCGTCTATGTCTTAACGTAGAGGTGGAGGAAAATATGATTGGGGATCTTAATGAACCCGCCACTATAAAGCTGCCATGGCTGATCCTGAAAAGGATAAATGGTAGATTGCTATGAATGGGGAAATGCAATCCATGAAAGATAATGATGTTTTGATTGAAGTTGACCTTCCTCCCAATGCTAAAATCGTTGGAAGTAAGTGGATCTTTAAGAAGAAAACTTACATGGATGGCAATGTACACACCTACAAGGCTCGTCTGGCAGCTAAAGGTTTTACTCAAACCTATGGCATTGATTACGAGGAGACATTCTCTCCTGTAGCGGACATAAGAGCTATTAGGATTCTCATAGCTATAGCTGCACACTATGACTATGAGATTTGGCAAATGGATGTCAAAACCGCCTTTCTGAATGGTCATCTAGATGAAGACATCTATATGGCACAGCCTGAGGGGTTTGTGAATCCACTATTTCCTAACCGTGTATGCAAGCTTAAAAGGTCCATTTATGGACTGAAGCAAGCATCTAGGCAATGGAATAAAAGATTTGATGGAGAAATCAAAAGTTTTGGATTTTCTCAGAATCTGGATGAGCCATGTGTATATCACAAAGCTAGTGGGAGTCATGTTACTTTCCTTGTTTTGTATGTCGATGACATATTAATCATGGGAAATCATATACCAAGTCTAAATGAGGTGAAAGCCTATCTTGGTAAATGTTTCTCGATGAATGACTTAGGGGAAGCAACATACATACTCGGAATCAAGATCTACAGGGATAGATCAAGGCGGCTAATTGGTTTAAGCCAAAGTGCTTACATTGACAAAATATTGAAGAGATTCAATATGCAAAATTCCAAGAAGGGATTTTTGCCAATGCAAGTAAATCATGGTTTGAGTAGCGAAGGTTGTGCTTCAACACCTGCAGAGGTGGCGCATTTGAAGAAAGTTACTTATGCTTCGGCTGTAGGATCTATTATGTATGCGGTGCGATGCACAAGGCTTGATGTGGTGTTTGCTCAAAACCTGACCAGTCTATATCAACAGAATTCGGGTGAAATTCACTGGACTACTGTTAAACATATTCTCAAGTACCTTAGGGATACAAGAGATATGTTCATAGTGTATGCGGGAAATCCAGAAGCAGAACTGTCTGTTACAGGTTACTGCGATGCATCCTGGAAGTGTGACAAAGATGATACGAAGTCTCAGACGGGTTACATTTTTGTCATCAATGGAGGTGTTGTGGATTGGAAGAGCAAGAAACAGACAACTCTTGCGATGTCTGCTACAGAAAGTGAGTACATAACGGCGTCTGAGGCTGCCAAGGAAGCTGTTTGGATAAGGAAGTTTTTTTTGGGGCTTGGTGTTATACCGTCGATTGAAAATCCTATTAAAGTATATTGTGACAATTCTGCTGCAATTACTTTTTCCCATGAACCTGGAGTCATGAAGGGAACCAGACACTATCCTAGACAATATCACTATGTTCGAGAGCAAGTCGAGATAGGTGAAATTGAGTTGCTCAAACTTCACACATATGATAACCTAGCAGATCCTTCAACGAAGGCCTTACCTTGTGAAAAACTTAATCATTTGTCTGATAAGTTTGGACTTCGTTTCGCTAGTAGTTTCATGCCCATCTGTGACTAAGTATTTTAGATAAGAGGATATTGTAAACATTATTATTGAAATGAAATAAAGTAATTTTTTTTATGTTTATTATTCATTTATTATGATGTCATCCTATATTTGCATGTTTAAATCCTTGAATAACTTAAGTTATTCTAAATAGTCCATTGTCAATCAATAACATGGGAATGATATTGAATTAAGAAAAATCTGAGTATTAGTTAGAATATACTTGAAAGTATATTAATGTATAGCATGACTAATTTTAGATGATATTCAATGAATTGAGTATAGGACTTATCCCACCCACATGATGATACTTTATGGATCTTAGTCATTAAGTACATCATGAATACTTATCCTCTGACTTGAGATACTGGAGAACGGTCATGGATGTAGTGCATTTCTGTGAAGCAATCTAACACTATACGTAACTGGTAGTTATAAGGGTTGTTTTCAGAAGTGTTGCGAAATTTATGAATTCTGCTTGTAGTCAAAACGGGATTTGTTTCCTTCAAATTTATTTTGAAGTATAATATTGCTGGGGCCCTCGTAGGGTTGTCAAGATGTTTCCATGGCCATGCCCAAGGTCTTCTGGAATATGTTCAGAAGAATTGGTAATCTTGATCAATCATATAAAGAGAGAAACATAATAGTTAATTAAGAAATGAGTGAGATCCATATTCTTATTAACATGGTATTAGAAACAAAAGGATGAATATGATGATGAATCATCAAAATTCGTTTTTCTCCAGAAAACCATACACGAGTTGTACCGGGGGCATTGGCGTGTTGCTAGACGCTAACCAATGTCATTACACGTTTTGTAAACATATCCAAGTGGGAGCTGTTGGAAATGTACATATTTATAAATACATGAATGTCCGGATTCGAACTCGTGGCCACGGGATTGCACACATTACGAATGAGAATTAAAGTTAAATAATTAATGTTAATTGATTACGATTAATTATTAAACAAAACTCGACTAACGATCGTTAAGTATTTAACGGGAAATAACTAACGACCGTTAAATGTAAAGAGAAAGACTTGTAGTGAAAAATCTTAAAATGGAAAAGATATGGGAATCCCTTTGGGGGCTTAGTATGGCCGGCTATAGGGGGGTTTACACAACCCAAACCCTAACTTGTTCCCAAATATTTTGTACAATATATATACAAAGGCTAGGGTTAATGTTTTTCATAACTTTTGTGCACACACATTAACCTAATATTTTCTTTGTTTCTCTCTTGCAAAAAACAGCCAACCCTTTTCATAGGGTGTTTGGTTTTGTTTTTCTAAAACAAGGTTTTGTAGATCTAGCAATCTCTTTAATTCGTTTGTTAATTCGTGTGTACAAGAACGTGTTGTAACACACTATTGTTACATCAATTGGTTTGAGTTATAAAACGGTAAGGGATAACTCGTTAAACAACTCAGTTACATTCATTGAAGAGATCTAGCCAATTGCAAGAGGTACGTTACGCATTACTTCAGTTAATTAATTATTGTTATGATTCTTAGTCTTCCGCTGTGTACTCTGTGGTGTCTATATGGTTTATGTGTTATCATATATCTTAAACTCAATAGTAACTGCTCAGGAGTTCCTTCACGTAAAACTCTAGGTTCAACAACTTCAAATAGGCGGTTTTCTTTAATCGCCTTGACAAAGTATGTTGCTAAATTCTTTTCTTCATTGGATCTATCTGCACAAAGGGGTTTTTGCCCGGTTTTGAGTTCCGCAAGGACAACTCCAAAGCTATATACGTCACTCTTGTCGGTTAGCTGGCTTGTGTAGAAATATTCGGGATCAAGGTACCCTAGAGTGCCTTGAACAAGAGTAGTGACTTGATCGTGATCTAATGGAACTAACCTTGATGCACCAAAATCAGAAATTTTTGTGGTGTAGTTATCATCTAGTAAGATGTTGATAGATTTGACGTTTCTATGTCATTTTAATTAAGGGAGATGGTTTGTACACTCAATTAAATGATTTGCACATTCAAATTGTTTCTCTTACATTTATCACCTTCATCACTTTTAATTATATTCACTCATGTAATGGTAGATTTGTCAAAACATAAACATTTAGAGTGTGCAAACCATTTTGTTGAGTGTGCAAATCACCTCCATTTAATTAATATTTAAAATGTTGACTACTTCTGAATGGATATATAATATTTAATGTGATGTGATGTCATTTTAATTAATAGCGGTACCACTTGACAATTTGACATGTTAAGCTTTTGTGCAATTAACTCTTGATGCAGAGTGATCTCAAATAATTGGCTTAGAAGTTAATGATCGCCAACTCACGTGGCCCTTATGACTACAGTCAGACATATAAAGAGTTAACTCTATTTTTTATTTTTTGCTCAGTTCATTTTTTATGGAAACTTTTTCACCTCCTTTTTTTATAAGTAATGTTTTGTACTTCTATATCATATACAATATAGTTAAAGCTAATTTACGGTTTAATTCAAATCTGAACCATTCATAAAGAAAATATGCATTAAAAGTGTAACAAGAGAAACTGACCTTGGCAGCCTTGATCAAGATAAGGATTACCCTCGTAACCTTGGTAGATTCTGCATCATGGCACTCACAATTCTCTTATCATGTCCAATTACTCAATCAATCACAACAAGGACACTGGATTGTACCCTCTGAATTAAGTCGGAAGAGTTAAATAAATCACTGGTGCCACCAAATCGAAAAGTGTTTTCCTCACGGAAATGCCTGAGTCTGAAATTTCTACAAAGAACATTGCTAAGAAACATATGCTTGTGTACAACTCCGTAAAGGTTTGAGTATGAGTGATCTTATAAAAAGCTCTCACGTGGATGCAACACACCTACAAAATGCTAGTAAAAACCATATAATCATCTGTTTGTGTCACTTAGTCCACTTCCTATATGCCTTCTCCTCTCACAATATTTGTCTATGGGAAAGGAGAAATATCAAAAGTTGCAGTCTTAACTTTCAACATGCGAAGTAAAGTCTATTTAAAACCCTAAGTCGACACTTTCTCTTTGGCGACTAAAAAGAAAAAACGATACCCTTACTAAACTGCAAACATCGATCTATTCAGCTCTATTCTCTTAATCTTTTGCTCTAATCTGTTATTCTTATGCAATTACTTGTGTGGTTTGATCGATTAGAAGTTAGGGTTCTAAACAATCGTTTTTGTTAGGGTTTCGTTTTTTTTTTTTTTTTTTTCTGGTATTTATTCTTTCACTCGGTATTATATACAAGATTAATTGATTGTGTGTATCATCACAACATGGAGCCTGGTTAGTCTTTGTGGGATTATCGCTTAAACCCTAACATTCTGTTAGGGTTTTCTCTTTTTATTTTGTTCGTTTTATGGTGCTGCTGGGTTTTGTCATATTTACGTGGGTTTGTGTGATTGTGTGTGGGGTTTCGTGTTATGGAGAAAGGGTTTTTCAACAAGGAATGTTCGTCGAAGAAAGCTGCTAGTCCAGCCACCAACTTGGCCGCCGATCAAGTTGGGTCACTTAAGGAACCTAATCCGTATGAATCGCTGGACATTCAGGCATTGGAGGCTAGGCTTAAACGTCTTCAAGGAGAGCATGGAATTGATTCTGCTGCTGGTCCTGACTTGCGCAAAGCTGCTAGGGTTGTTCGCAGCCCTAGTGATTATGATGGTACGTTTAATTCTGTTTGGGGTGATGCAAATCTGGAAAATACAGGTCGAATTGATATGAATGTTGGGGGTTTGGAGTCGAGCACTAATGCACCTTCCAAGGTGGTGAATGTTGCTACTTTGAGTCACCCTTATACTCGTGATGGTCCTTTGACTTCTGATTCGGGTAACGGTAATTTTGAAACTAATGCTGGTGGTCCGGATGTTGCTTCGAAGGATGGTAAGAATACTTCTACTTCTTGTCTTAATGTGAGTGATAGTATACACAACGATATGAGGTCATTTGCTAATGTGTTAAACTCGGAACGTGTATATAGGTAAGTTAACTTCCGTTCATTGGTGAATGAGAATCGAATTGATAATCATGATACGGTTCTTCCTAAGGCTGCTATGGAGGGTGTGTTTAACCGCTATGATAATACTCTTGTTGGCTTCTTTGTCGGCAAGAATATTGCATTTCCGTTGGTCCAGAATTATGTCACCAATACATGGGGTAAGTTTGGATTAAAGAAACTTATGAAGAATGATGATGGTGTGTTTCTCTTTAAATTTGATTCTAAAGAGGGTGTCGAGAATGTTCTTCAACGAGGACCTTGGACAATTCGTAATTCTCCTATCATTCTAACTAAATGGACTCCTGACGTGCTATTGTCCAAAAGTGAGGTTACCAAAGTGCCAGTGTGGATTAAATTGCATAATGTGCCATTACTTGCATATTCGGAAGACGGGTTGAGCCTTATTGCTACTCAGGTGGGTAAGCCGATCATGTTAGATGCATTCACTAGCTCCATGTGCGTTGACTCATGGGGTCGTATTAGTTTTGCTCGTGCTCTTGTTGAGTTATCATCGGAAGCTGATCTTAAACATGTGGTAACTATGGCGATCCCTAAGAAGGATGATAGTGGTTTTACTACGGCTAGTATCAAGGTTGAATATGAATGGAAACCTCCACATTGCTTGGAATGTAAAGTGTTTGGGCATGAAAATGCTTGTTGTCCTAAGTCTCCTAAGGAGCATCATGCTGATGCTTACACCTCGACCTTGGATGTGAATGATGATGGGTTTAAGGTGGTGCAGAATCGGAAAGCCAAACCCCAAGGTCCGAAGTTGTCTAGCGGTATTAATATGGGTAAGGGTCCTAAATTTGCTCCTAGGAAGCAGGTTTATGTCCCAAAGAAGAAGACACCGGACGTTGCTAGTGTTAATGCTACAGGTACTCCTGTTACTACTTCTAATTCTTTTGGGACACTTGAGGTGCATGAGGACACGGGCATTCAAAGTCCTGTGGTTGATTCTACTACTGATGAGGCGAAGATTGGGAATTCTACTGGTTGTACTAAGGAAGCAGGTATGGATGGCTCTCGGGGGCAGGAATCTCGTGTTGCTACTGATGTGGATACTGGTCGTACACTGGAGGTTAATGAGGATGAGTTGATTAAGACTGGTTCTACATCACATGTACCGCTTGTGAGTGATTCAATGGGAACAATGGATGTTGGTTCTACTCCCATAGTTGAGAAAATTGGTAAGCATGAAAAACTACTTATTGATAGGAAAGCTACTCTTGTGGATGATGATGGTCAACCTATTCCGTCTACCTCTTCTACTAAGAGAGCTAACCCTTTTTCTAAAGTGGGAGAGATTGAGGTGTCTGATTCTGAAGATGAGGTTGTTGCTAACCCATTTGATGAGTCTGCTAATATATTTGGTGATGGCCAAGAGTTTGAAGATGAGTATGATGAATATGACTTCGATGACTATGCGAAACAGGTTCGTGATCTTCCTGGGAATTTGGATGCCTTTAATGCCATGTATGGCACAAAGTTTCAAGGTCCTAGGAAATAAGCTTATTTCGTTGTGTCTTATGTTATCATTTGAGTAGTGGTTTGTTTTCTTGATTAGAAAATTGGAAGTATCTTGTTATGTAAGCTCTATGCCTATGTAACGGGCTGATATATGGGATTTCACTCATATACATTGTACTTAAACATTTATTTGGTTAATATATTTACCAGGGTGCAGGATTACTCCCCTTTACCCAAAAAAAAAAGGAGAAATATCACGAGAGGAGAATGCTAATAGGAAGTGGACCAAAGCCCGGTGACACAAATACTTGCTTGTATGGTTTTTATTTCTATTAGGAGTTGTGTGACATCAAACATGATTTCTATTTAAATATCACCTATCACTCATTATCTTTATGGAGCTGCTCATGGGTCTCCCGTCTATAAGTTGTGTTCTTTGCACAAGTCTACAATATGTAGTACTTGATTTCGGGCACTATGGAGGTTACAAATCATGCTAGGGATCAATGCACTTTTTGAGTATCATTTTTTTTAAATATCAAATATGCCAGACATAATACCATCAATCAAAAGATTGAAAATATTCTACGTATCGGGATTTTTTGATATTATATTGGTTCAGAAATAATACATATGACCCAATTTACAGATGCAATGACCCAATTTACTAGTTGGTCCAAACCTATCGAAGCCCATGGCCATAGAATATCTCTTTTTTAAGCCATTATCCAGAAACACTTTGCAGTAAGTTTTTACAAATGTAAGTGTCTATGTTTTTTTGTAACCATTTGAATTCACTTCTCTACTTGCTGTCTTCTTCATTTCATTTTCATTTCAATCATAATGTTTAACCGACCGTATTATTATTATTACTAGCTGAGTTTGAAAAATGAGCACATGCATCATATAGTTACAAATACAGGTACTATACAGATATTAAAAAGAATCAGTATGAAAAATCTCAAAAGACCAACTTAAGAACTAAAGATTTTTAACTCTGAAGAACAAAAATAATGTCATCCACATAGACATAGCTCCAATCCGGCTTATTCTACAATGTTAATACAAAATAAACAGTAGATTCAGTTTATTTAATTACTTGATCTTATTCCCTCCAACTCTATTGCAACTTCTTTCATTGTTGGCCTCATCTTCCCGTTCAAATTCAAGCATCTTTTTGCAAGCTTAGCAACTGCTACAAGCTGCTCTTCTGGTCCATCCGACACTCGTTTATCAACGTTTTCGAGAAGAAGCCTTTCGTCGGTTGATAGAATCATTGTTGCCAAGCTTTTCGATTCCGCCGGTCCTATGGAATATATTGGCTTTTTCCCGGTTAAAAGCTCTAGGACAACAATCCTAAAGCTATAAACATCGCTTTTTTCAGTGAATTGGTTTGATTGAAAGTACTCGGGATCTAAGTAGCCAAAAGTCCCCTTGACTAATGTGCTCAAGTGAGTTTGATCACCCAAGATGGACTTGGATATTCCAAAATCTGATAATTTTGCTCGGAATCTTTCATCCAAAAGTATGTTGGAAGATTTAATGTCTCGATGATATATAGGAATGGAGGTTGCAGAATGCATATAGGCAAGCGCTCCTGCTACTTCTGTAGCAATTTGTAGTCGTATACTCCAAAAAGTAGGAAACTCATAATTCTCGTCATGTATGAATTGGCACAGATCTGCATTTGACACAAATTCATAAACGAGAATAAACGAGAATTGGAACTTCTGTTTCTAGACAACATCCAAGCAATTTCACCACATTTCTGTGGCTAATTTGGGAGAGTAAAAATACCTCGTTGATAAATGATTCGACTTGACTTTCATCTACCAACATGGATTTCTTTATTGCTACTATTTTTCCATCTGGTAACATTCCTTTGTACACTGTTCCTTGGCCACCTCGACCTAATATTCTATTTCCATTGTATTGGTCGGTTGCTTTTTCTAGTTCCATTGCACTAAACATTCTTGTTGTCTGAGTTGCATGTTCACCATTTGATGTTTGTTGCTGTAACAATAAACCGCCATTTCTTTTGAAGAATATCTCTTTACGTCTCTTTTCCTTCCTCTTTTGGATTAGTTTGTACACACCAATAGATAAAACTAGTAGTAATACTCTTTTCGGGTATTTTATTGGCAAGAGGGTTGCATTTCCCGTAGTTGATAACTACATGAAGAATGCATGGAAGAAATTTGGTGTGGTACGTTCTATGATGAATTCTAAGGGTTTATTTTTCTTCAATTTTGCCTCTATTGAGGGATTAAATGGAGTGTTAGAGAATGGACCTTGGTTTATTCGATCCGTTCCTATTATTTTGAAGAAGTGGACCCCCAGGACGAGTTTTATTAAAGAAGAGTTGGGTTCGATCCCTGTCTGGGTGAAACTACATGATATTCCTATTGCTGCTTTTACTGAAGATGGATTGAGTGCCATGGCTACCAAACTCGGTACCCCTATTATGCTTGATGCATACACGAGCTCTATGTGTTTGCAGTCATGGGGGCGTTTTGATTATGCTCGAGCTTTGATTGACATCAACGCGGATCGTGAGCTTAAGGGGACAATGGTTATTGTTGTGCCAAGTTGGGATGGTGAAGGGAAGGTATTGCATACTGTTAGAGTGGAATATGAGTGGAAACCACCTTGTTGTGGGGTTTGTATGGTTTTTGGCCATGATGAGACCCAATGTCCCAAACGTGTGCATGTTGACCTTAAACATCAAGCACAAAAGAATGATGGGTTCCAAATGCCTCAAAGGAAGGCGTTTCATGGTATTGAGGTGGGAAAAGGGGCTAAATTTAGCCCTTCTAAACATAAGAAGTGGGTGTATCAGCCTGTGTCGAAGAAGCCGGACGCTACAAAGAAGAAGATTACTGAAGTGGCTAGTACAAGTGGGACGAATATTGCAACATCAAATCCGTTTGATGCTCTTAATAGGGTTGATACTGATGAGGCTATATTGCTAGTGTTACTGTTGACTTGACCAAAGATGGTAGCTCTGCTTAGGGTGGAAATGGTAGCACTAGTACTACTCCTAATGTTGGAAAAATTGAGGAGCTTGAAAAGCTAATTATTGAGGGGAAAGTTACTCTTGTGGATGATGATGGTAAACCTCTTAAAAAGGTTGATTTGAAAGAAAAGGCGCATAATACAACTACTAAGCCTAGTTCTTCCTCCTCTCCGTATTCTATGGTGGGTAACCCATTCTCTAAAGTGGGGGATGTGATTGTTTCTGACAGTGATGATGAGGAGGTGCTTGAGCCGGATAATCCTGTGGCTAAATTTCTGTCATCAACACGCGGCGGTCATGAGCTTGAAGATTATTATGATGATTATGCGGATCAGGTCTATGATTTACCAGGGCAACTGGATGCTTTTTTCTGACATGTATGATATCAAGCTCCAAGGTCGTGGTAGTAAGCAATCTAGACGATGGGTTATGCTTGGTTTTGTGTCAAATGTAATCTAGTGAGTAGTGGTTGTTTTACTGATTTAAGGATAGGAAGTGTCTTGTTATGTTAGCTTTAGCGCCTATGTAACTGGCTGAGATATGAGAATTCACTCATATTATTTGTACTTAAATGTTTTTTGGAGTAATATTTACCGGGGAAACCCTTTACCCAAAAAAAAAAAAAAAAAAAAAAAAAAACTAGTATCCCTATGCCCAATACAACACCTGCACAAACACATGTTTTAATTTGCATCATAGATTAAGGAACATAGGATACTTAAATTTTACCAAAAAAAAACATACGAGACTTAAACAATCATGGTGGAAAAGATTATTTTGTGTCAAAAGGTAATATAAGTTTACTAACTGTATTTAGGAACGAAATATATAGCCTAAAAATCATGGTGGAAAATATTATTTTGTGTCAAAATATTTGTGCCCATATACATCATATATGCATCAAAGGATTACCTAAATGAATATGATAGTTGTGAGCTTAAATAAAAATGTTGACCAAAAGTTATGCTAGATAACACTAAAAACCCTCAAACGTTTTCTCTCTAGGTGGGCGATTTCCGTCATACACAACCAACACAAATCCGGTTTAATTCTTCGTACTTCAATCCTTTTTTCTCTAATCTATCCATGGATTATTGATTTACCATTTAAGTATAGATTTGTGTGGGTTGCGGTTGGTTAAATCTTGTTTATATCCCATTAATCGCCGCCGGTTAGGCTGTTGCTACGAAACCCTAATTCCTTCCTGTGATCGGATTCATTCAAGATCGGTTGGCATCTGATCTATCTTGCTTGATAAATAGATTTATGCCTGTTTTTTATTAGCTCGGTTTTTCTTTAGGGTTCGTAGTATCGACAGAAAAATGTGATTGTGAAAAATAAGCCGGCTTGATGAAGACACTAAAACTTTTCATCAAAGATGCAAGTAATTGGCTATGTGGCCATGTTTTGAAGTATTTTTTCTCGGCCTTTGTATGATCTGTATTTTGTTTTTGTTTGACCTCAGTATATGTACCTGGATTGTATTTGAGTTTGTTAGTGTTCTTTGAATCCAATGTGGCATAATCACCGTCTGCTAAGCTGTTTGGAATTTCTTATTTTATATAGTAGTATCTTAGTCAATCTGCATTCCAGGTGTATCTATAATTATTAGTTACATATTACTTATTCATGTGATTGACAGACGAGAGCTGGCTAAGGATGTAGTGGAGCTTTTGACTGCTGCTGCAGATGGAGCAAAATCTATGATTGATGCAAGTGATAGACTGATATTGTACATTGAGATAGCCCGTTTATATGGAACTGTTGTTTACCACAGGAAATCTGCCTTTTTCTCCAGACAGGTGGCTCAGCTATATTTGCAACAAGAGAACAGTTTGGCTGCTATTAATGCCGTGCAAGTGTTGGCGCTGACTAAAAATTAACAGTAGTGTTTTCCTTAACATGTAAAAGAGGAGGAAAAAACTGATACCAATAACCCTAACCGATTTCTCTCTGGTGAAAAAAAGCGACCAAGAACCCTAACCATTCTCAATTTGTTTTTTACTAATTTTTCTGCCTAATTCTCTTGATCTCATCCAACAATTTGCTTTAGGTACTAATTAACATTCATGTTACTTAGTTTTCTATACTGATTTGTTGGTGGTTCATACGTTTTTTTGGTAGATTACTAGTAATCGTTTTTTTAGGGTTGTTTGGGAACCGACTTGTTTCTTGATCGCATCCTATTCTGTATTGTTTCTAAATCGGTTTGTGCATTCCTACATATCTTTATTGGTGTTTGGGATTTGTTTGAATTGAGTACCATGGTGGGATACGGTTGAATCTGGTCTTCATGGCACATTAAACCCTAACTTTTAGTTAGGGTTTATTTTATTTGATTGGTATTGCTTGCGTGCTGGAGGTTATTACTTGTTCTTCTGTTTGGTTAAGATTGTTTATTGTAAGTGGGTATGAGAGAGATGGAGAAAGGGTTGTTAACAAGGATTTTTCGTCGAAAGCTGATAAACCAACCACTAACTTGGCCGATCAAGTTGTTGTGAATAAGGAATCGATGATGAACCCTAATAGTAGGAATGATGAGGCTACTGGTATTGCTTCTGGTTCTCGTTCTGATGGACAAGTGGAGCCGGTTTCACTTGGTTCAAGCCCCAGTCATGACGCACCTAGTCATGACACGCCTGAGGGTCATAATACTTTATTGAAAATTCGTGCTATTGAAAAACAAATCTTTGAGGGAAAACTTGTTCTTGTGGGTGACGATGGGCAACCATTAAAACCAGCCGTGACAGTGGATGCTTCTACTTCTACTGGGGCTAAGCGAATTGAGCATCTTAAGGTGCCGCAGTCACAGAAGGAGCTAGAGGAGATGCTTACTGCTATTGGTTATTATTCAAAACCTCCTCAAGATACGAGTGGTCCTATGGCTTCTAGTGTTAATGGCCATAATAATGCTAATGATAAGGTTGATACGAATGCACATGGGGCTGTTGGTATTGAGAAGGTTGGTGTGTATGCTTTGAAACAACCTTCTTCATCGTATGCTGCTGTTACTTCTACTGAACCAAAGAAACACACATCAAACTTTTGTAGGTTGGAGTGTAGTAAGAAAGCTAATGGTGTGGATCTTTCTGTCCCGATGAAAGTGGTTGAAGAGGTGAACATTAGGTTTGAGAATACTTTGTATGGGTATTTCCTTGGTCAACGCCTTGCTTTTCCTGTTGTTGATTACTTTGTACGCAATGCGTGGGCTAAGTTTGGTATACAAAAGTTAATGATGAATGCAACGGGGTTCTTCTTCTTTAAGTTCAATTCGAAGAAAGGTGTTGACGATGTTCTTGAAAACGGTCCTTGGTTGATTAGAAATGTACCTATTATTATTAAACCATGGACATTGAATACCAACTTACTTAAAGAGGATTTGACCAACATCCCGGTGTGGGTTAAATTCCTTGATGTTCCTTTTGCTATGTTTTCTGATGATGGCCTTAGTCTCCTTGCCACATTGATAGGCACGCCCAAAAGGTTAGATGCTTTTACTAGCCAAATGTGCAAGGACTCGTGGGGCCGTAGTAGTTTTGCTAGATGCATGATTGAAGTGAAGTCGGATGAGGTTCTTAGGGACAGCCTTACTGTTGAGATACCGTTACTTGATGGGTCGGGTTCGACTATTGAGAAGATACGGGTTGAATACGAGTGGAAACTACCTCATTGTGATAAATGTAAGATTTTTGGTCATACTCTTATTGAATGTTCAAAAGTTGTTGAACCTCCTGCTCAGCCTACTAAGCGTGTTAATGATGGTTTCAAGACGGTCAATAATAAGAAGAAGGGAAAGCAAGGTGGTTCTACTATTCCGGGTCAAGGAGGGTTTACTAAACCTGTTGTGGGTAAGCAGTTTCAATATCAACCCAAAAAGACTTCTCCTGATCCTAAGAAAGTGGAAGTTACTAAGAAGAATGCTTCTGATGTGGCTAGTTCGAGTTGAACAAAGATCTCTACATCTAATCAGTTTTTTTTTTGGGTAAAAGGGAACTTCCACCCTGGTAAAATATATTAACCAAAAAACCGTTTAAAGTACAATGGAATGTGGCTGAAACGCCACATTAACCTCAAGCAGCCGCTTGAACAACCACTAAATCATTTATGACATGCCATAAATGAACAACTAGCTACCAACAACTAGAACAACCACTAAAAACATAAAATAAATAAATAATAGATTACTTCCGCGAATAGCCTTGAAGCTTGAAGTCAAACTGATTGTTAAATTCCTCAAATTGCCCAGGTAAGTCATAGACCTGGGCCGCATAATCATCATAAAAATAGCCTTCAAGGTCGTTATGTCCTCCTGCTGATGAAAAGTAGCTGTCCATAGGATCATTAGGCTCAAACACCTCATCATCACTATCAGAATCAACCACTTCACCCACCTTAGAGAATGGGTTGCCCTTTCTTTTACCATCGGCCACCGGAATAGGTTTACAATTATCATCTACAAGGGTAGCTTTCCCATCAATAATAAGCTTTTCAATCTTTCCAATTTTCTCAACAATAGGAGTACTCTTCATAATAGATGACGACGGAGTAGAGGAAGAACTAGGAGTATCAGTAGGCTTACATGTAGTGTGCACAGGTTCCAAAACCGAATCTTGCTCCGCGAGAACATCAAAACTGTTCTTCAAATCAACAAGGTTAGAACCAACATTAACCGTTGGTGTACCTGCATTAGTATTTGAAGTCGAGGCCCCATCATTAGTAGGTTTTGCTCCTCCAGTAGCCTTAGTAACCGGCCTATAGTAATACGAAACTTTAGGCTTATGAAATCGTAGTCCTTCAATTTGCCGATTCGCACCTTGTTGCTTACCTTTACCTTTCTTCTTATTAGCTTCAATGAAACCCTCATCATTACTAGCCAATGGTTTCTCAACCGGTATAACCCTCTTAGGACAGCCCTCATCATTGTGGTCAAAATTTTTGCATGTGTTACATCTTGAAGGTTTCCATTCGTATTCGATCTCTAAATTTTCCATGGAATGACCAGAACCATCAGGAAAAGGAATCGCCACAACAAGAGAATCAAACAAGGCTGCCTTAGAAGAGACTTCAACCAGAGCACGAGCATAAGAATTACGGCCCCAAGATTTGAGACACATAGAGCTAGTATACGCATCAAGCATAATTGGACGACCAATCTGCGTTGTAATTAAGCTCAAACCAACTTCCGAATATACATCTAATCAGTTTGATGCTCTTAATATGGAATATACGGATGCTTTTGGTATTCCTTCAAATGACACCAACAAGGATGTGGATTCTGGTCGTACAATGGAAGTTAATGAAGATAAGTCTACTAAGACAGGTACTGCATCACAAGAACCCCTTGTGAGTGATTTGAAAGAGATGGATTCGGGTGTCTCTCCTAAAACTAGTGATTCTTGTATTCCGCCCGTCTCTTCTACTAAGAGAGTTAACCCTTTTTCTAAAGTGGGACATATCGTGGTGTCTGATTCATGAGGTGGTTGCTAACCCATTTGATGAGTCTGCTAATCTATTTGGTGGTGGCCAAGAGTTTGAAGATGAGTATGATGACTATGACTACGATGACTATGCGAAGCAGGTTTCTGATCTTCCAGGGAATTTGGATGCCTTTAATGTCATGAATGGCACCAAGCTTCAAGGACCTAGGAAGTAATTTTCTTTCGTTATGTCCTATGTTATCATTAGAGTAGTGGTTTGTTTTCTTGTTTAGAAAATAGTTAGTATCTTGTTATGTAAGCTTTATGCCTATGTAACGGGCTGAGATATGGGATTTCACTCATATCCATTGTACTTAATCGTTTTTTGGTTAATATATTTACGAGGGTGCAGGATTACTCCCCTTTACCCAAAAAAAGTGTTGGCGCTGACTACAAAAGCTTATCGTGTTCAGAGTAGAGCTTCCATTCCCAAGCATGCTATTTCTAATGTAAGCATTAATACTGATTTTTCATCATATGAAGCATTGTTAACACAATATCAAAATCAGTCAATAACTGTCTGCCATTTACTAGTTAGTTTGAGCATCCCTTAGGATTATGTTCTGATTACATTTATAGGCCATCATACTTGATATCTAAGCACGTGGGTTGTGGAATTTTCAGTCATGTACCCAATGTAGCCACCTCTGTTACTTCTTTTAGCAACCATATATTTAGAAGATTATAGTGTAAGGTAGATGCTTAGGGAGAAATAGGTATAGTTGGTTGGTTTAGCATAGAACAAGATGAAAATGGTACGGTAAATGATAAATAGCAAGATAATTTATTTGAACGATTGGCATGAACAATATAAGTTCATAAGTCTGGAAAATAAGATAATACAAATAGATTGGTTAAATTATTTTTTAAAATATCACTTCAAGTTCAGCTTATCGTTTTATTTTCGCAATACACATTTGGTCATCAGTCAGGAGCTAACTTTGATTGTCCAAGAGTACGTTATACTAATATTGACTTTTGGTTTCAAAACTAACATTGCATACACAGACTCTGCAATTGGTTTCAAAACTAACTCGACGCCCCTAGCTGTATAATAGGCTTGCTTGCTTGTTGTGCTGCTGTAATCTAGTTTCAGGGTCTGTTTGGTATGGCTTACTATAACTTGGGTATCGGCTATATATAGTTTAATGAATTGATGCATGTTGTATTGCAGGTTCGCACACTTGGTTGATCTAATTGAAAACTACATTAAAAGAGAAAGAGCTCGGGTGCAAAGTACATGTAATATTGCAAAGAAAGATGTATAACTTGTATTGGAGAGAAGCAACCTAAAAATGAAATATGCTTCTAGTTAGATACTGGTAATAAATTGTATGTTAGATTTTAAGTTTGTATAAATAGAATAAGTTCAATGATAGAAAATCTGATTTTAGGTTGTTATATTGGCATGTATCAAGACTTGTGCATTTTAATTTAGTTGTACATTATGAAATTATTAAAATTTTATATTTTTTGCAAAAATAAAAATTATTTTTTTTAAAAAGAAAATCTCACAAAAACCGGTTCTTATATAAAAACTGGTCTCTTTTCTCCATGCTAGTGGCATGTAGACACCAGTTGTAGACACTGGTTCTTACGAGCAAAACCAGTTTTGATGTTCATATTAGACACCGGTTGTCGAACCGGTTTCTATATGTTTTGGTTATAGAGATACCCCCTCGCCTAGAGTGGTTCCTAAATGACTCTCCATGAGCCATTCTAACCAGTCTTTATGAGATTTTTTGTAGTAGTGATTCGAAAACTAATGGCCACCAACATAAAAAAATGCATGTAGGTATTTTTTTTTCATTGATAGTAAGTTAATTTCGATAAGAAGAGCTCCACTTTTTAACATGTTTTTGTAGATACCTTTATGGTCGCTTTAATGAAGTTTACTAACTGATATCATTTATTTTCCCTTTGACCATTGTATACTTTCTTAGTTTACTGGGAAGATTACATCACGGGAACATTGTGTATTTGGTAGAATACTATGCAGAGATGGGACAACACATGCTCCGAAGCACATTTTGTTTCCTTCTAGATTTATAGTACTCTTTTCCTCGACGGAGTAATACTTTACCACCATTTATATTCTTAAACAAACTTTCATAATATATTATTCTGTTAATGTAAACTCGACGGACCACCAACACTTCTCTATGTGCATACTTATCAAGAAAAAAAGTAGCATCCAGACGATTTATATCAAGTTAGAGATTTTTTTTCAAGTGTGTGAAATTATTTGTTTAGTTCTTCAACTTTATAATACAAACTATTTTGCCTTAAAATTCGCAGGTGCGGCTCTACAATATCGGGATGGGATTTCTTATCTATCTGATTCTACAAGTTACTCTTTTCTATATCTAGAACAGCATTATTACAGGTGACAAATGGGTGGGTTAGTAACGGGCTAAAACTAATTGAAATGGGTTTGTTGAAATTCAATTTATATTAACAACCAAGATTTTGATTACATGTCAACAACCAAGATTTACCATTGAAATTCAATTTATATTGACTTTCTTAGTTTAATGGCTAAAACACAATAAAATTTTGATTACATGTCAACAACCAAGATTTACCATTGAAATTCAATTTATATTAACATCTGAAAAGTCAATGCGTAGGTCGACAAAATGAATTAGCACTAGTCACTCATGTATCACATGAATTTTATAATCATAATATAAACCTCCAACTCAACATTTTAAATTTCATAACATTAGTAAATAAATCTTGAAGTTGACACATGAATTAATATGAGTCTATTACATTAATTAATATGAGTTTTTAATGAAAACTATACCTTGATTCGTGTAGGGATGGAACACATCACGACAGAAGCTTCCCATTGTTTTTCTTTATTTCCTTTTTATGGGTTTTGAGTATAATAAAATAGTGTGTTGAATGTATAACAATAAACAAAACGTTAACATTGAATTAGACCATCAAAGTTTTGTGAAACAAGATGAAGAGGCGAATAAAAGGTTGTGGAAGGGGCGGCAGTTTTTTTTAGGTTAAAAAGATTACAGAGGAGTAGATTGATATCTTAAAAGAGAGAAAGTGATGGTTTTTTAGGGAGATTGTAAATTTCCTTAAATGCCCTTTCTTTATTAGTGTAATATGGCTTAAAGTTTCATTTAATTACTTTTGTGCCATCATTATTTCTAACCATTGATCAAAAAATCAAAGGTGTAGATTAGTTCTCGCAGTTCTCGACCTTTTCTTGGTTCTGAAAATAACTCTACACTATATATATATATATATATATATATATATATATATATATATATATATATAGTGTAAGGTTATTTTGAGAACAAAAAAATTGCGAGAACCATTTTTGGCCTTTGATCAAAATAATCTATGGCTAAAATAAAATGGCATTATTGTAAATACATTTAAATTAAAAAGATGTACTGAAGGGCAATTATGGAACTTCTCATCTTTATCAATCACTGAAATATATGGCCAGTTACCATTTTATTTCAAAATCCATTACCAAAACCACTCGTACACATCAATCCTCTCCCTCATTTTCCAGATCTGATCGTGGGCCATCTATTTTCTCTAATGTCTTCCATTGTCAAATTGAAGATTGAATATTATATTGTTGTTTATAGAACAACCTATCGATTGTAAATGATCAATTAAGGTTTGTACATTTATTTGTTGGATTAGTTAAAGGTTTGGATGCATCTTTATTCCTATTCTATTATTTGTTAGATTAATTAATTGTTTGGATGATTAAAGGTTTGGATCTGACATTTTTTTTTGTTTGTTTTTTTGCTTTCGATGGTAATCAATGGCTTGTGGGTTGAATATGTTTGACGTGAAGTAGCAAGAAATGGGGTTGGATAGTCTTTTAGTGTTTTTGAAGGGGACCCACTTAAAATCAACCAGGCAGCGCTAGGTGAGTCGTTACCAGTAACCAAGAAGCTGTTGTGATGCAAGTTTCCGATAATTGATCATGATAATCTGATTTTGATGAATGATATCAAAAAACGTTTCAACATGTGGTGGTGTTTGCGTTAATTAATAGATCTGCTGACGGTATGCAGATTAGGAGTGAACGAATCAAAAAGGTTTGCTCTTCAATTTCTGGTATTTTTGATTAATAATACCTTTTCTGTTATTTGCATTTTTGGAATACAGTGACAAAGGTTAAGATAGCATGTTAGGTTCTAGGTAATTATCTATTTTTTTTTCAGGTGCATTAATTTTCATTTTGGGTGAACATATTAATGGACCTGATGATTCATGATTTCCAAATTGATAAAAGTAACTTTACTAGTTACTTAGTGTGGTAACAATAAAAAATGGAGTGGCTTTTTTCTAAAATGTTTATTTTTGAATCACTTTTTTTTATCCGGTACTTCATTTTCTTCTATATATGTTATTCATGTTATGCTGAACCTTTTTATTTGTTCTTTTTAGTAGATAATGATGATGAAGAAGAATGATTCATGTGTGTATAGTTCAACATGAGTGTATATAATGCACATGTATTTACGTCATGAACATGAAAATAATCAATGAATGCACATGTGTTTACGTAAGGAAAACGAGGATTTGATAATGAATGATATTGTAATTGTTAACAGACAAAGATAGATATCGTTGTGACCGAAGGAGATGAAGAAGGTGTTCGGATCACCGTTTTAGTTAAGCAGATTGGTGCTTCAACTCTAGTTGTTGGACTACATGATCAAAGTTTCCTATATAGGCAAGTCTTTTTTTTTTATATGATCATTTAATACTTGCATATATTGTTGTGGTTTTTTTTGGATGTGTTTCATGGGGTGTGCATATGTGTTTTAAGGGGATGCATATTTGTTTTATTGTTGGTATAAATTCAATTAAATTGGTTTCCACATGTGTTTTAAAGGGGAATTCATATTTGTTTTAAGGGGGATGCATATTTGTTTTACTGTGGGTATAAATTTAATGAAAATACATGTGCAATGGTTGAGAATACATGTGCACAAAGCATAGGTTTAGGTATTCAGTTTACTTGTTGGTTTCAGTTTTTAAAATATAATTTCTAATGTGATACAATTGTATTATTTTGTGGTAATGGATGTACTGGAATTCGTTTTGTTTTTAATTTCAGATGTTATTATGGTTTATAAAATGACCAATGCCTTGAAAGGATTTATATGTAGTCAAACATATATACTATTTATCATTTATCAAGATCATGCAATTAGATGTGTCTAACAACAGATTGTAACTATATTTATATTGCAGAAAAAACAGAAGAAAACTTGTCTAGTAGAGAAGAACAATGACGTCTACAACAAAACAGATGTATACGAAAGTACTTGTGCACGCCTGAAAAAAAAATGTGAACATGCACCCTTACGAAGAACACTTGTCTATTGGAGAACAACTTTGACGAACCGGAAAAAAGGACACATGTAGACGAAGATACATTTGCTCAGCAAGAAAATACATGTGCAAAACAGGAAAATACATGTGCACAACAGGAAAATACACCATGTACAAGAATGCATAGTTGAATCTCATCTATACATTCTCTTTTTTCTAGTTGCCATTAAAAGAAAAATGTAATATAGGAGTGTAGATTTTTAGGATTTTTCCTAAATTTTGTATTCTCTATTTTTGTTAAAAGAATGCAAATGTGTATGTGTTTAAAAAAAATGTTTATAGAAATTTAGTTGTAAATATATACATGTGCAATTAGAAGCAATTGAGCACTAAAAACATATGAAAAATTACATTATAAAAAAACACATGTAAAATTACATTATTTAAAAGAAACACATGTGCACCTTGACTTATATGAGAAAAAACAAATATGCATCTTATCTTTTGAAATCATGAAAAAGAAACAATTTTATCAAAAAAAAATAATAATAAACCCTAAAAATTAGGACCTAAAAAATCGTTTTTATTAAAAAAAATCAAAAAGAAAATAAAAAATGTATTTTTACTATTATGCCCTTTTGAATTAAATAATAAAAATAAATATCCAAAAAAATATGATTGGTTGATGCTGGTTCTCGCAGTTCTCACAATTTATTTGGTTCTGAAAGTAACTTCACCCTATATATATATATATATATATATATATATATATATATATATATATATATATATATATATATATATATATATATATATATATAGAGTCCGGTTCTAGAGAAAAGTGTAATTAGAGAGAAAACTGAGAGAAAAAGTTACAAGGTAGATTTTGATAACAATCAAAACTTCAGGGTAAAATTTTAAACAAATGCAAACAAATACGGTTATCCCTTCTCCTGATTCAAGCACACAGATACAAACACACAGTTATCACTTCTCCTCACGATTGAAACACACACACACACACTCTCCATCACCACCATGACCAACACCACCGTCGTCACCGTACGAAACTCAATCGCCGATACCTGTTCCGGCAACCACGGCGGAGATCCACCGTAGTAGCTTAGGGTTCCGGTTATCCGAATTGGTGGATTGGTGATGAATGGAGAAGATGCGGTGGAGATTGAACGGAGGTGACGGTGGATGGTGGTTGTCATAGTTTTATTCAGGTTATATATTTATTTTAAGCTTTTTTTTTCTTCTTATTATTGTGAATTTGTGTGAAATTAGGGATCGATTTTGAACTATTTTTTTTAATTATTATTCTGAATTTGTGTAAAATTATGGCATCTCTTCTGGAGGTTTAAAAATAAAATTAGTGCATCGATTTGGGTAAAATTAGGGCAGCGATTATACACTGCATCTTTTAGACGCCCTTCCTCGTCAATTGGTGCATCGAAAAGATATATAATAGTGCATCGATTTGTGTTAAATTAGGGCATCGATTATACACTGCATCTTTTAGGTGCCCTTCCTCGTCAATTGGTGCATCGATTTGTGTAAAATTAGGGCATCGATTATACACTGCATCTTCTAGGAGCCCTTCCTCGTCAACTGGTGCATCGAAAAGTAGATATTAGGGCATCTATGAATATGATTAGTGCATCGAAAAGATATATAATAGTGCATCGATTTGTGTAAAATTAGGGCATCGATTTGTGTAAAATTAGGGCATCGATTATACATTGCATCTTTTAGGCGCCCTTCCTCGTCAATTGGTGCATCGACAAGTAGATATTAGGGCGATATGCTCCGTTTCATGTTCAATATCAGCTAAGTATCTAAACTATGGAGTATTTTGGGTACCTAGTTGAATGAATCTCCTTAGTACCATGTAGTTTATAAATTTGAATCTACCACTAATTATTCTGATGGTTATTAGACAAAAAAACGGTCCGGCCTACTTTTATGACATATCATAAAATGTGAATGGAATAGTTTATTAATGTATTAAGTTTGGTAAATCTCATAAATTTTGATGCAAATTTGTTGTCGTGGGATTTTTGATGAGTTGAGAAATGAATTGATGAATCCTGTATCTTTATGTTTGTAATGCTAGTAGATTTCTTAATTTCTTAATTTCTTAAAAACAAAAACACCCATTACAAGGCTAAAAGTCAAAGACGAAGCAAACAATGTCCTTTAGGAAACTATAACTAACTCACTATCTCATGGTAAATCACCTTTGTGGACACAATTTTTGTTTCACTAAAAATGTCACATATTTTATCTTATTATTGTTGTTTTAGAGGGTTAATTTGTCAAGTTTACTGTCCCATAGCTTTTAGCAGCCCATGTGAAACTAATGTATCTTTGTTACCCCTGCCGCCATGATCTTGTTATCAGTTTAAGGATATTATGTTTTCCTCATATATAGAACTGTTATATTTATAGATGTTATATGAGTTCATTTAGTATAACAACTGGATTCATGATTCGTGATATTAGTGTTAAGGCTCTCAATCAAATTTCCATATACTTAACTGGACCATTGTTTTTCTATTTCCAGAGAACTGTTTCGCACTTCCGATGGTGGAACGATAGCACTGGACTGGCTGATGAACTCTGATGGTAATGAACTTTCTTCTGTATATTCCTGTAAAGAATTAAACTTATTCTATTTTTTCTGAAATAATTTTGTTTGAATTCCTAGTCGCAGAGACGAGCTTTCAAGTCAATGGAACCAGTACAGCTACTGATATTCCTCTGTTGATACTGGTTCCTGGCTTAACAAGTGATCAAAATTCTCCTGTGAGTTCCTTGATCTTGAAAAATAATAATAATAATAATAATAGTAATGTCATGATTTCCTACATCCAATCTACATGTAGATAGGACTGATATTAAAGATAGCACATCGATGACATATAATTTCTTTTGTAAATTTCATGAAATGTATGCCATTATATTAAGGAGATTGCATACCAGATGGAAAAGCATGGATGGAATGTTGCAATCATCGGGGGCTAGGAGGCGTTCCACTCACTATAAGTTTTTACTGTATCAAAAAAATCTTTTAAAGCTCATCTCCTAATTAGTATCTGATGAATGATTGATTCCTCGGGCTTGGCAAAGCTACATCTAGAAAAATCGGAAATAACGTCATATTATTTAAGTGTCCATACAGTAGACAATTTTGTTATTTGCTTGTGCAGTCTGAGTGCTTTTACACTGCTGGAAAGTCAGATGATTTAGGTGAAGTAGTAAATTATCTTCATCGGAAACAACCCTAAACTCCCCTTTACGCTCTTGGAACTAGCCTTGGCGCCAATATTCTTGTACATCGTTTTAGTGGCAATTGTCATGATACATGTGTAGATGTCAGTTCTTTTTGCTTTGCTGTTTTTGTTGGTAAAAATGATTTACTGTTAGTAACCAAATTATAATCCTTCAGTACTCAGTAGATGTCATAAACGAAAAGCAGAACCAAATTGTCTTCGACACATAGACATGAATAAATCATGGCAACTTCCCATGGGCATTGAATTGTTTAAGCATTTGCTTCACATGTTATTGTAAACTTTAAATAGGAAAGTTGTTACAAAAATTTCATTACGACTTGTTTATCTTTGTGAGTTTATGAATAATACTGATTGATCTTACAACTTCTTTGATGTTCTATGTTTGTACAAAACTAGTAAATTTTGACTTACGGCCATTAGCAGAAAGTAGGGAACTTTAGTACATTAAAAGCATTGTTTCCGAATGTTTGAGAACTATAAAAAGTATCACTGATATGCTCTCCCTGTCTCACTTCTTCTCTCAGGCATATATAAAAATAGCTCAGGCCGTTTCATCTCGACCCGTAAGTTTACTTTATTTCTATCCCATTGTTCCACAATGTATGCTGTTATTTCTGTATTCTTATGCTTGAATATGATATCTGAATTTCTTAGTATTGTTCATCTATAGGATTTGATACCACATTCATATCTCGATGAGCTATCGTTACTACAAGACCACATTTTCCCATTTTCCATTCAAGTTGCTTTTAACATGATTGAAAAAGAACTCGGGTTACCACTAGATCAACTTTTCTTAGAGATCTCACCTGAGCCTGTAGCTGCAGCATCCCTTGGCCAGGTCACTTGTACCATACTTTTTATCGTTTGTAGTCAATTTTATAAGCAAAACCATAAAGGTGAAAGTGGTGGGTTTGCCAAATATGTTACCTTCTGGGTTGTCTTGCCAGTTTTACCTATCCTTGCCAATTTTATAAGCAAAACCATAAAGGTGAAAGTGGTGTTGGAAAATTTAGTGCACTTGTGGGATTAGTTCACACCTTGTGATGGGTTAGGAGGTATGGAGTGTACACCCATAAGGTCCATGAACACCCTGAACTCTTTTAGTGGTTTGTATTGATAGTGCTTGGTGAAAGTACTGTTGTGGTTACCACTGAGTATCAGTGTTTCCACTGAAGCAGTACTTACCCTGAGTCAGTGTTTCCACTGAAGTGGTGTTTCCACTGAAGTGGTGTCTCACTGATGTTGTGTTTATACTGAAGCAGTGGTGTTTCCACTGAAGCAGTGTAACCACTGATTGCACTATGAAAGTACTGATGATAGTACTGCTTGTAACGGCTTTGACCTATTCAAGTGGCAGTTTAATCTGCATTATGACCACGTTTAATTGGTCATGTAACCACTAACGGCTATAATGGGGATAATTATGAGGCTATTAATGGGCCGATTAATACTCATAATTCCATGGACTAGCCAAGAGTATTTCCTATAAATAGGAGATCTGTTTTCAGATGAAACACACAGAAAAACACGCTTGAAATAAAACAGAAAGCTTAAACACTTATTAGCGAAAGGGTTAAAGAATTGTGCCTAATTCTCTAACTGCATTTGGTCTTATCCCAAATAGATATTCGTGATACCCAGGCATTAGGGTCGAATAGTTTACTTTGGAAAGTGATCACACGATTCCAAGTGATATCCGGTAAACACCTAGTGGTATTTGTTACTACTAACAGTTTATTTGTTTCTGCTGAAGAGTTGCACATTTCTGCTGAATTGATTATCTTCACCCAGCTTTGGGACGAA
The DNA here is from genome assembly GCA_019973895.1 of Chrysanthemum seticuspe. NCBI lineage: Eukaryota > Viridiplantae > Streptophyta > Magnoliopsida > Asterales > Asteraceae > Chrysanthemum > Chrysanthemum seticuspe. The sequence goes on from BPTQ01000009.1 coordinate 357,229,796, forward strand.
TAACCACCAACAAGTGGTGGGTTTGCCAAATATGTTACCTTCTGGGTAGTCTTGCCAGTTTTACCTATCCTTGCCAATTAGCTCTCTCGTGGACCACTGAGTGCATAATAACCTTGCATCTGAGTATTAAAAGCAATTACTATTCTTGTTAGAAATGAGTATGGGAAAAGTAAGTGTTGCAGATCTGTATAATCAGAGTTGATAAGGAGCCTAGTAACACCAACTTATCTGGTCACCTGATTAGAGGTGGAAAACTGGGCGGGTCGGGCATCAAGTGAATATTGGTAATCGTGGTACGGTTTGATCCAGAACACTACAAGTCCCCAAGTTTTGAAATTATATATAAATAGTTAATATGTCAGTTATGATTAGAAAAAGAATATTTGTTATTACAATAATAAATATTGTTTTGCATAAAATAGAATGAGGTTTTAACATTGAAACTAAACTTTCAGCGACTTTCGAACCGTTTGAACAACTTGACCCGTGTTCTTTCTGCTCTTTCTCCATAGAGGGTTTAAATTATTAGACTCATATGGTAGAATCAGATGGGAACTTTTAACTTCTATTGTCAAGTTAAAAGCCCGAAAAAGAACAATTGTTAAAGCAACTTTAGCCCACCTGTATTTTGACAAAGAAAATCTTCTTGCTTTATCAATCATGCAAAATATTAAAGTCCAGTTTTTCCGAGCTACACCATAGGATTACAGTGAAATAGTCCAATGGGTCTTTCAGCTCATGGCCTATTCAGTAGTTGGATTGGGTGGATGGATTCCTGGTGCAAGGTATATAAGAAATTTTTCTTGTCGTTATTTTGGAAAAATATCACGATAAAAGTTGGTTTGAATAGTGTAAATACATTAAGGAATTTAGTCTTCTATTAGTTATCTTTTTTGTTATGCATGTAAGTACATTTTACTGCATCTATATAGTAATTGGATTATAAGCGGGCTGCACTATACAAATATTGGATGTGTACATTTTATTGCATCTGTGTACATTATGTGCAATTTTTCTTACTTTAGCAGTTATGCATTATCTTCTTGTTCTTTGAATTATTATTGTGAATAATTGGTTTGTGGAAATTGATATAGATTTTACTGGTGTCGTCCCAGATATTCTGTTGTTTTTCTTCAAGTTTTAGAAAAGTCAGTTGATATGCTTATTAGATTAATGCAGGCTGATAAATTGTTCTCCCCTCGACCTTCAATTGAACAGCTAACTGGATTTCTTCCTGAGCAACGACAAATTCTGATGTTTTCAGCTACGTTTCCAGCTACTGTCAATGATTTCAAAGACCGATATCTGAAGAAGCCTCATGTTTCCGTATAAGAAGTTTCCAGTTACTGTCAACATTTCCAGTTCTATTGAGAGCGACAACAATAGTTTTTTTTTTTTTTTTTTTTTTTTTTTTTTTTTTTTTTTTTTTTTTTTTTTTATGTATATATATATGTATTTTTTGTTGCATGGAGGAAATGTTTCCATACAAGAAGTTTTCGAGACTTATTGTTTAATATTCGAGGCTTTAGTTTCAGCATTGTAAATGTTACTAAAGTATTTTAATAAATTTTTTTATTATTATTTTTTTTTTTGTAATTTACTTACAGATCTGGAAAAAAATGTAACATATGAAAACTATTGTTATTGTGTTTTGTTAGAAATTATTAAACAGCATGAACAAGTTCATAGTAAATTAAATGATATACAAAATAAACCTTGGAAAATATAAAATGTTACAAAATGGTCCCTGTAGTTAGTTGGAAAAAAAAGAGGGGAAGGGAGGGAGATCTAATGGATGAGATCACTTCTCTCACTTTTCTCATGAGATCAACTTTTTAAATGATCCAATCTCTCTCTCTCTCTCTCTCTCTCTCTCTATATATATATATATATATATAAACGTGTTAAAATCTCGACAATAATTAGAGTCGAGTCGAGCTAGGCTCGATAAACATTTCAAGTTCATTTTATTGGCTTGAGCTCGAACTTGAGAGTCGATAAGGTCGACTCGATCGAGCTTGAGTTACTCAAAAAACTTTGTAGATACATAATTCTAAAAAACATCAGCAGATTCATTATATTTAGTGACAAGATCTTATACCTTCCGATTCTATTGAAAACTTCTTTCATAATTGGCCTCATATCCCATTCAAAATTTTGCACCTTTTTGCAAGCTTAGCAACGGCTACTAACTGCCCTTCTGGACAATCCGACCATCGGTTATCAGTGTTCTCCAAAAGAAGCCCTTCCTCGGTTGACAAGCTTCTAGATTCCCCAGGTCCTTTTAAATTTGTGGTGAAACATGCTAAATACATACAAGTGAATTCCACATTTATTTAACACTACTAACTTAAAAGGTAAACATGAAATAGCCACTCAAACTAATAGTTAGCTACTACCTAGCCACTTTTGTAGACACGAAAAACATGCAAAAACAAAAATAAAACTTACTCTAAGGAGTACATACATAGAGAACACTACAACAATCTGTGGGGAGATTAAGCATACCCAAATAAATTTAGCGTGGTTTGCTTTCTTGAAATGTCATTTTCGTACTACTACCCGAGTAGGATTCCCATTCATTACTACTATATGGGATTAACGGTACATCATAAAGATCAGATTGCTCAACTTCTAAGATCAAGTTTGTAGTTTCCTCATTTGTTTGATGTTG